>JAQGAF010004044.1:0-15483 GCA_034687865.1 Kryphioiulus occultus
TCCAACGTCTGATGGCGTGTAAAAAATAAGACCAACGATATGCATCCGAATGGGCATGCAATTCCATTAGCGGATTTCTATATTTTTGAGATAGTCATATATAGTCCTTTATTTTTAGAAAATTTCCTATATTTTACAGGCTATGAAAAATGTAACAGATACTGGCTAAAATTCATCATCTGAGATCTGGGTTTTCTAAAAATTTCAATCATGTCTGCTTTTGTTTTAAACAAAATTGCCTACGGCATTCTGTTGATTATTAATATTTCCAAGAATATCTTAAAGTGCATTATAGCTAGTTTTTAAAAAAAAAAAACTTCGCCTGTGGCGTTCGCTTAAATGTTAGTATTTACACACATTAAATTTTGTATCAAAAGAAACCTGAACTCCATCATTTTTAGCCTAGTTTTTTTTTTTAAAAAATACTATTTTTTAAAAAAAATTGCCTGCGGCGTTCTATTGAATATTAATGTTTCTAAAGATGTCGAAAAATCCGTTATGGCCAGTTGTTTTTTTAGCTTCGCCCATGGCGTTCTCTTAAATGATAATATTCACATTGGTTATTCTAGTATTTGTAAAAATTTTGTCTGCTCTATTCTCAATAAGCCTATTGCAGATAGGTCGCAAAGGTCTGTCATTCTAAAATTGTGTTTTGTGGTCCAAATTTTAAGAACGGTTGTTTATTTAGTTCATTAAAATTTTAAATTGAGCAATTGCAATTAAAAAGTAGAAAATGCTCTAAACTGCAATAATTTACTGATTTTTTAAGAAAAAATTCCTATATTTTATTCCTCTTTCCTATATTCTTCCTATATTTTTCCTATATTTCCTATATACATGTAAGTCTACCACCGTACTGCTTGACAGCCTGCGTACGTGTTTATGGAAATATTTGATAAAAGTACCACATTTCATCGAATATAAGAGGCACTTTTTTTGGTCTCCAAAAATTGGGTACTTCGCAATTCTTTTTTCGAATTTTCCTGCGCTTTTTTCATTATAAAACACGTTTTATTTTTATACAGAAAAGGCTAAGAAATTCTGGTTATGTTTTCTAATGTATGATAAGAATTGTAATTGTTACATTTCGTTCATTTTGATGCTTTATTGCCCATGAAAAGAAAAGTTAATGAGCTTACAGATTAACTTGAAAATAGCTGCAGGTTGATATCGTGAACAACAACAAATTATCCGGCCAGAAGGGCGTGTCCCCTTCGTGCCCTAAGCTAAGCTGTTGATATCGTGACATCATAATATACTTATATGCAAAACTAGAAATGATCACAGTTCCACATTAATTAACAGTGAATTTACATTCGATGAAATACTGTAAATGACAATGAATTTCTAGATCGTTCTGAATTTCGTAGTCCAAGTTCAATGTACTTCAATAACGAAAAATACCAATGAAGACTTTTTTTTTATTTCTGATGCATTGTAACAGCTCTAACGAGTCCACTCCAGCCTTCGACTCTTCCGTGTACGAGACGTTGCTTTCTCTGCGCGATAACCACGAAAGCAGATTTCAGGCTGGCTCTCAACGTGCTCATCAAGCAGTAATTAATAAGTTGCGATTGGAAAGTTTGGAAAGCTCTGGAAGTCTTTATTTGCCGCTAGCTCAGCTCTCAGCACTCAATCATTTGGAAAATTGCTTCCAACTGAAAACCGAGTAAGTTTACTCAGCTGGTTTTGCTAAAAGTAATGTACAGGGTTAATAGTTAGGTAAATAAAATGTGGTCAGGGAAAGTCAGGGAAATTTATCATGCCTGGAAATTTGTTGAGGCACAACTATTTTTATTGGTGTAAGTAGCTCATGAAAAGCATTAGAAAGCTGTATTTTTGATGAAAAGCCTACAGCGTTTTCATTATCATTTCTTATCAGTATACTTAATTTTTATTATGAAAAATTCACCTAAAATGCATTATTTGTGTTAAATAAACTCAATTTCCCAGACTTACCCTATGTACAGCGTATTCCCTATGCAGAAACGCAATTTGGCGCTTCCATCATTATGAAGAATTTTTTAATATTTCAAAGACGTCCTCATAAATGCAGTGTTTGAGATCTAGTGGTTTCAACCACTAGTGTTCGCATTGCTATTAATACAAATACACTAAAAATCCAATATTTCTTGTAACTTTTCAAAAAATGTGCCTACGGCAGTATTATTATTTCTTACAAAATTGCGGGCTAATTCCACCATTTCGTGATCAGATCTATAATTTCTAAAATTTCCGCCATGTGGTATATTTGCTTGGTTCAAATAGGTAAAAATTGTTTGTGGAAATTGTCTGAAAATTTTCCAAAAAGTGTCTGGAAAACCTGGAAAAGTCAGGGAAATTCAAGTGAAGATTTGGCTAGTCATCATGACAGAAAAATACATGTATGGTGAATTGTAGTGCTGCAGATAAAGTTAATTTCAATTACATGTGAATTTTTTTTGATAAGTCAGGAAAATTAATCAGATTTCGTCAGGGAAAGTCAGGGAAATTAATCATATTTCGTCAGGGAAAGTCAGGGAAATTGAGTTGCAAATTTTGGTATGAACCATGAAAATTGACTTCAGCACAAAGTAATGAGGGCTGTTTTCTTCCAACTTTTTTCAACTGATTTTAATGTTTTATAGGAATACCAATGAAGGTCTTCAAACAGCTTTTAAGAACTGGAGTCAAGGCAACTTGTTGTTCTGCCAGGATTATGACGTCTTGGAACCCATAATCAGCATGCACGACTCTATCCTTCAACTTTTGCTCGCTGCTGATCCCCAAAACACGTTCGTCAGGACGGAATTGATTGAATGCCTTGAACGTCAGGCGAGGTTTGCAAGGGAAAATGGCCTGTCGCAGGTTTGCTGGCTAATCAACTTGAAATAAATCTTTCTCTGGGGTTATCTGGATTTCATAAACCGTGTCGTTTTTAAATAGTGGGCCGAGACGTACATCATGCGCCTGAGAAATATCCCTGGCATTCGTTCCGAGAAGAAATTGGCATGGAAATTCGAAGAGGCAAGGGTCTTCTGGGCAAACTCTGAACGAGAAACTGCGAAGAGTCTTCTACATGCTTTAATTAATGAACTAGAAAAGGTTTGAGTTGCTTTTTCGTATTTGCGTTTAAAATGCGAGAATGTTTCAGTGTGATTTTTGGGCCGTAATTGTTTAATATGTCAAAGCAATCTCTAATATAAATAGGTCTAACCTTTCTGGAAAAACTCTTCACTTCGTAGTTTTTTAATTTATGTTGTATACAATTCACCGTCCCATGGCTGTAATTGCTAAAATTTTCCAAGCAATCTCTGGTATCAGTAGGAGTATGTTTTTCTGGAATAAATTTTCCCTTCATGAATTACTTTAACAGGGTGTCTACCAGTCGTGGAAGTCATGGAAAAGCGATGAAATTTATATCAGGGTCATGGGATTTTTGTCTTTGATTGATTCACATGATAAACTGTTGGTTGAAATTCACCGTTTCTTATACAATTTTGCAAAAATTTCGCCTGCAGCGTTTTTTTGTCAAATGATCATGTCATCACTGTGGCATGGAAAAAATTTATATAAAGTCATGAAAGTCATTGAATTCGCAATACCAAACCCAGTAGACACCCTGTTTAATTTTTAATTTTGTATGATGCAGGCAATTCCCCATCCCATGACTTTTCAAAGCAATTTGTGATATTACTAGGACTAGGTTTTTCAGGAAAAGTTTTACCTTCGAATTTTTTTAATTGTTATGTTGAAGACAGCTCACTGTCTCATGACTGTAATTGGTGAAATTTTTAAAGCAGTATCTGATAGGTGAAATTTTTAAAGCAGAATCTGATATAAGCCAAACTGACCTTTTCTGAAAAAAAATTTCCCTACTACATTTTTTTTAAATTTGTGTTATAGGCAATTCATCGTTTGAGATAATTTTCAGCTTTATCATTGAACAAATTGTAAATTCAGTTTGATTTCGGTTTGCAGAAGGACGCTTTTGAGAAATCGAATCTGTATGCTCAGTCGCTGGCAGTGTATGGTAATTGGCTCATCGAAACCAGCTCAGAGAGTGCGTCGGTGGTACTGGAAAACTATTTTGAAAAGGTGACCGCCTTAGTTCTTGCTTTTCTCTCAAATTTTCTAATGTTGCTGTACGACCTTCCTTATTATGTACCTTTCACTCTTTGAAAAGTCCATTGCTATGCAAGAGAAGCAGAAGTCTTCTGAGAACTGGGATTTCCTGATCGACACGTACTTGGCAGCCGCTCGATATGCCGACGCTCAGTATCAGCGGGCGGCGAAGTACGTTACGTCGAGCGAGTACCAGTGGAAGCAGGACATGATACTGCGATCCAACGAAGCTGCTGCTAAGCTGCGGGCAAATGGTCCCAAGAATTTATCATTGGAGTAAGTTCATTAAGATGACTTTTTCCCCGATTCCCTCAACTTTTCTGGGATCATGCCCAAAATGAAAAAATCAAGAAGCGAACTGCTGTGCAGACGTCTAATTTTGCACGTAAAATCATGAGGTCATCCAAGCATAAGGTGGAGTTTGTGCTGATAAATGTTAATTATCTATTTTTTTTTATTTTTCATTCATTATTTTTACTGCACGTTAAATGGCGGTTTTGCAATGTTGACATTTCATTAATTCAAGCCATTGCATTACACGATTTTACTCCATGCAGGGTTCCCACTTTCTGGAAAGTCAGGGATGTCAGGGAAATGAAAAGTGGCAAGGAATTTGTGAAAATTCGTGAAAATTTCAGGGATTTTGCCACAATTCGTGAAAATGTCAGGGAATTTGTCAAAATTCGAGAAAATGTCAAGGAATTTGTCAAAATTCGAGAAAATGTCAAGGAATTTGTCAAAATTCGTGAAAATGTCAGGGAATTTGTCAAAATTCGTGAAAATGTCAGGAAATTTGTCAAAATTCGAGAAAATGTCAGGAAATTTGTCAAAATTCGAGAAAATGTCAGGAAATTTGTCGAAATTCGAGAAAATGTCAGGAAATTTGTCGAAATTCGAGAAAATGTCAGGGAATTTGTCGAAATTCGAGAAAATGTCAGGGAATTTGTCGAAATTCGAGAAAATGTCAGGGAATTCGTCGAAATTCGAGAAAATGTCAGCGAATTCGTCTAAATTCGTGAAAATGTCAGCGAATTAGTCAAAATGTCAGGGAAAATTCATCATTTGAGAACTTTTTTGCAAAGTCAGGGAAATGAAAAGTGTCAGGGAAAATGTATCATTTGAGAACTTTTTTGCAAAAATTTTCGCTGCGGTGCTCCTAAGTTAGCAAATTTTGGAATAGAATTAGGAGATAAATCTGTAATACATGGTCTATTTTTTTTTAAAAAAAACGTACCACCACATTTCCTTAATTATTACTTCCCAATATGTTTCATAGCTGGTGTAGAATCCATCATTTACTATTGCTAAACAATTTTGTTTTGCCAACATACAGTGCTGTATTGGTCAAATACAGTATTTTTTCAAAAAAAAAAAATTGCACGTTATATTAACTTCACTATTAATTTGGCTACTAATTATTAAAATTCATTACTTGGCATCAAAATCCTCGAAAATCTTCGCCTACGGCATGTTAAATTTCGATTCAGGGCTTGAAAATCAATACATGATGAATTATCGCGAAATTTCGTGTCATTTGAGTGGAAATTTGTCACGAATACCTCTGTGGTTCACCATAAAACGTGTCCATGATCCGATTTTCAAATTTTTAGCTTATTCGATAATTTTGCACAGAAGTTTATATTCATTTAACATGGCACTAAGTAATTAAAAATTGTGGCAATCAATAATTGACAATACTTACATGCATGAAGTCAGATCATCTGCATAGGACATTCATATTTGAGTAATTCGGCATTGTTGGAATTCTGATGAGATATCACTTTATTTCTGCAGTCAAAGAAAGGCGTTAGTTACTCTGGAGAGGCAGACTGACATCGACAGACGAGAATTGCTGTCCACTCAAGAAAGAAAGCAGAAGTACTTGTTGCAGGCTGTCAAGAACTATGTCGGTTGTTTGCGAATTGGAGAGAGACACGACAACAGGGTTTTTCGCCTAATTTCCATTTGGTTCGATAACCTGGATTTCGACGAATTGAATGAACTGATAAAGGTAGACATTTTAGCGAAAAGGACAAGGAACTTCTGAAATCGTGTTTGGACTTTCTAATCTGAAATTTTCCACACCCAGGACTCTCTATCATCCATTCCATCTCACAAATTTCTGCCCTTGATGTACCAGCTCGCAGCTCGGATGAGTGCCAAAGTGTCCAGAAATTCGTTCAATTCAACACTAACCAAGGTTTGCTCAGAATTTTTCGGAGGTGATGTTGAGTCGAATGTTGCGATCACCTTTGCACTTATCTTTTTAAGTTGATTCTGATGCTGACCAAAGACCATCCTTATCACACACTCCATGTCATCATGGCCCTGAGCAATGCCTCCAAAGACGATCAGTATCTTGTGCCCCAGCCGACGTCGAGGAAGGGTGCTGTGAAACAAGATGAGGTTTGTCCACAAATGTTTGCTACCAAATTTAACAGGAGTCTACCAACCTGGGAAACCTACAAACCTCAGGAAATTTGATATTCAACTTGGGAAACTCAGGGAATTTTCAATTGAAACCTGGAATTTTTCAGAATCAAAATTGTATGTTGCGTTTGCTCGTTATAAATCGAAGTGGGTATAAAAATGATTGACCTGGTAATCAATGCTACCATTCCCCTAAAATTCAGCAATTGTGATTTAGTTTTTCCTAAAATTGCCATCAGTGTTGCTTTGTTACCAACATTTCTGAAAAATGTTTACACTAGATTACACCTGAAATTCGTTATTTCTGGTATTTTTTCTACAATTTTCGTCTATTGATTTAATTTGTCAATATTAATATTTCTGACATTTTCAAAATGGTCTAAAACTGCATTATTGGCGCTTTACTGTATACTTGAATAAAAAATCCCTCCAATTTTTCTTCAAAATTGTTTCAACCAACCTGGAAAACTCAGAAAATTTTCAATTGAAACCTGGAATTTTTCAGTTTCAAAATTGTATTTTGCGTTTGTTTATTCGAAATCTGAGAAGTGCGCATAAAAATGATTTACCTGGTGTTTGTTCATTATAATTCTGACAAGTCGGCATAAAAATGATTTACCTGTAATCAATTCTACCAGTCCCCTAAAATTCAGCAATTGTGATTTAGTTTTTCTAAAATTGCAGGCAGTGTTGCCAATGTTCTGGTATTTATTATTCAATTTTCGTCTTTCGAGTTAATTTCTGTCAATATTAATATTTCTGAAATTTTCAAAATGGTCTGAAACTGATATTATTGGTGTTTTAGTTTATACTTGTATAAAAAAATCCCTCAAAAATTTCTTTCAGTATTACTAGTGTTATTTCGTAAAAAAAACATTTCAAGTAAAATATACCCAAAATCCGTCATTGGGATAAGTACCATAAGTTTGATTGCTAAAGTTGACTAAAAACCTACCATTTGAGATTTCGTTTTCAAAAAAAAATTGCCTATGGCGTTTCCTTATTATTATTATGTATTGTTTTTATTTAACGGTCACACATATTTGGAAAAACTAGAACCAGCGAAAAGGTTTTGTCAGTGGCTTAAACTTGCGTATTGACATAAATGTGTTAATTTGTTTTCCCGCATATTATTTCAGGATCGTGTACTAGCTGCAAAACAAGTACTCGAGAAGTTGCGCGGGGGTCCTTTGGCTGAGACCATCCAGTCCATGGAGGCAGTTAGCGACGCTCTTATGCAGTTTTCCTACTGGCAACCTCCAGACACAAAAGCAAACGGTGATATAACTCTTCTGAGGCGTGTTGCATGGGTATTCACTAAGTTTAATTTTGGAATTTTTACCTTTTAACCATGCAGGGGCAATTAAAATACCGTCCAATCAGCGCATTACTAAAGTACGCAACTTGGCCAAAGTTCCCCCGTTGACGATGACCTTAAAGGTCGATCCTGGTTGCAAATATGCAAACGTTCCTGGCATATTGCGGTTCGAACCCGATTACAAGTTCTGCGGTGGAGTCAACGCACCCAAGCAGATCCGGTGCCTTGGCAGCGATGGGAAAAAACACATTGAGCTTGTGAAAGTAAGGGTTTTTTCGACTTTCGAACACATTTTAACTCTACGTAAACAATGTTCTTGCTGTACAGGGTCGCGATGATCTGCGTCAGGACGCCGTTATGCAACAGGTTTTTGCAATGGTTAACTATTTGCTGCGAAGAAGCCCTGAAACTAGCCGGCGCAAGCTTCAGATACGGACCTACAAGGTATGTTATGTTAGTTTTTTAAAAGATGGCAAAAATCCAAGTTTTTTCTAATTGATTTCGTATTTCTTCTCATCTTTATATATTTTTTATAAATAAAATGCGAACTAATAACTTTATGAAGCATAGTGTCCCTTGCCAGACTGCTCGTTCTACATGTGCTTGGGGGAAAGTAATTTATGGGGTAATAATAATTTGTCGTAGCAAAAGTATCATCAGACGTTTTTGGCATTGTGGGTATTGACTTTAGGATTGCCATAATAGTGTTTTGTATATTCCAAAGCTATTTTTCAGTTAACAATCTGGGTAATTAAGGTTTTAAATTGATTTCTATTTTTTAAAAATAAATGCAGGGTTCATACCGTCAGGGAAAGTCAGGGAAATGTGGACATTTTGCCAACGAGGTCAGGGAAAGTCAGATGGGAGTTGGGGAAAGTTTCAAAAAAATTTTAATTTCAATTTTATGACTGAAAATGTTTGATTTTCAATTCATTTTTCGTGAAAAATGCCCTATAAATTACACCTACAATTCGTTTGCCTATGGCGTTCCCTTTAAAAAAAACGAGCTAAAATCTATTGTAGAAACATGTTTAAATTGTGGTACAATTCCTACAGTATTCTCTTGAATATTAATATTTCTAAGAATGTTTTCATAAATTGCATTAAGACTACATTTTTTTTACAAATTTCGTCTACGGCGTTCTCTGAAATGTTAATTTGCAGGCATTGCTCTCGTGTTAATATTAACACCCATATCATTTTATTTAGTATTTTTTTGTGGTCTAGTTTTTGTAAATTTTGACCTACAGCATTCTCAAATCTAAAATATACGAGGGCCCGCGGCGAATGAAAATGCGAATTTTTTTGACTATTAGATGATAATTGTGAAACAAATCAGATATATGCTTGTGAAAACATTTAAAAATATTAGATACACGTACTTGAATGTGCAAAGTGTGGAAAATGAATTTAATTTTACTTCCATGTGATATTTTTTATTTGATAAGCCAGGGAAATTGAGTTGTAGATTTTGTTATGAACCCTGTTTCAGTTACAATCTGGAGAATTTAAGGTTTTACAATGATTTTTACTTTTTTTTATAAATAAATGGCCGAATTTATAACTTTATAAAATATATTGCTGTAATGTTTTGTTTTTTCCATGGTGAAAAATAATGGTGATCTTGCAACATATTATTATATGTAGAATTTAAGGTTTTCAAAAAAGTTTTTTCTGAAATTTATATCAGTATTGTTTGTAATGGTAAATTCTTGTCACTTGCAGGTTGTGCCTCTGTCACAGCGCAGCGGAATCCTGCAGTGGTGCGACAACACGAAGCCCCTGGGGCAGTATCTCGCGGTCGAGAATGCCCACAAACGAATCAATCCCAATGACTGGCCCGTGAACAAATGCCGTAGGCAGATAATGGTGAGCTAGCTACATTCCGAGCACTGCTTGCCGCTATTTTGTGCAGGGCGTTTATTTGTTTCCCAATAACAACTTATTTTCAGGATAACGGAGGCGAAAAGCCAGACAAAAAACTGGAAGCGTACCTGGAGATTTGCGATCACTTCAAACCGGTTTTCCGCCACTTTTTCCTGGAAAATTACCCGAATCCACCAGCCTGGTTTGAAAAGCGGACTGCTTACATCAAAAGTGTGGCAACCAACTCCATCGGTATGCCTGGAGGTGTTAATTCGAAAGAAAAAAATGTCATGTTTACAGTCGAGCTCTGTTTTTACGAGAAAATTGCTATAGCAGGCTTCATACCGTCAGGGAAAATCTTTGGAAAGTTAGAGAAATGAAATGTGGTCAGAGAAAGTCAGGGAAATCTTGAAATTTTGACCATTAAGTCAGGGAAATTCAGATGGAAGTCAAGGAAATTCATAATGTCTGGAAATTTGTTGTGGAAACTATTTTGACTGGTATAAGTGTCTCGTGAAACGTATTAGAAAAGCTGTATTTGTGATCTACTTTTTCTTAAAATTTCGCCTACGGCGTTTTCATTAATCATTTCTTATCATTACCATTAATTTTCCTTATGTAAAATTCACTTAAAATTCACAATTTTTGTTAAAAACAATTTTGCCTGCGGCGTTTCCATCGTTATTAAGGATTTTTTAATATTTCAAAGAAGTCCTCAAAAATGCAGTGTTTGAGATCTAGTGGTTTAACCTCTAGTGTTCGCATCGTTATTAATATTAATACACTAAAAATTCAATATTTCTTGAAATTTCTCAAAAATTTCGCCTGCGACAGTCTCTTAATTATTAATACAATTGTATTATAATTTCTTCTTACAAAAGTGTGGGCCAATTCCATCATTTCGTGATCAGATCTATAATTTCTAACATGTCCGCCATATGCGATATTTTCTTGAATGAAATCTGATAAGTCAGGGAGATTAAGCGGATTTGGTCAGGGAAAGTCAGGGAAATTGAGTTGCAAATTTTGGTATGAACCATTCATTAGTCATTAATCCAATTACATGCATGACACTTTGGGACGTTAGTTACAACGTCATCTTGGTGAAGGGGTTATACAAATTTGACCTGTGGTTTTTAAATGTGATCAGGCATTTGTGTGACAAAAATGATGTAGAGTACTGAGGTTTGGAAATCACGACTATTGTGACAATACTTGACCGTTTCATTTTCTATACACTGAGGTTGAATTTAAATTAACAGCAAACTTGTGCCTGAAATACGTTTTCTAAGCAAAGAAATCGTATAGTAATTCACAAGAAGTGAGTTATTGTTAAATGTACGGTGAAGCTTCTCGGATATAGCGAGTAACGGTTACAACGAGCAAAATGGGTCAGTCCCATGATGCTCGTTATAACCGAGTTCGACTGTATTTAAAAAAAAATCGGAGTAATTCAATTTGGAGGCAAAAAAATTTAGTTTTCATGCTCATTTAAAAAAAATTAGGAAATATTTAAATAATTCAATTTGCGGTCAGACCCGATGAGATTTTGTTATTATATCTAATGTATTTTGTTATTATATTTAATGTTTCACCACACACAATTTGTGACAATATTTTTTTCCAGTTGGCTACATTCTCGGCTTGGGAGATCGCCACGTCCACAATATTTTAATCGATTTGCAGACTGCCGAATTAATCCACATTGATTTAGGTAATTTTACACTAATGTCAGCACCCGTTGGCTCTTTCGTGTAGTGTTTTTGTCTCAGTCAAAGCCATTTTGTGTGTTTCACTGAATTTCAGGTGTTGCTTTTGACCAAGGCAAGCTTCTGCCCACGCCTGAAACAGTGCCTTTTCGGCTGACCAGGGACATTGTCGATGGGATGGGAAGCATGGGCACTGAAGGCATTTTTAGGAGGTAGAATCTAATTTGAAAACTGTTGTTATTCTGCATTAGTGGTTTAACCAGAAACGATTTGCAGGTGTTGTGAGAAAACTATGCAGGTGATGCACAGCTCGCAAGAGGTCATCGTGACCATCCTCGAGGTCCTGCTGTACGATCCGTTGTACGAATGGACCCTGTCGCCGCTGAAAGCCTGCAAACTGCAGAACCAGAAGGACGATTTCGACCGGACAACGGGCGATACGATAAACTCTAGCGGAGTCCCAAGCACCGCTGTTTCTAACCAGAACTTGGAAATTGATGACCAGAATTCATTAGCGAAAAGTAAGTTTTCTTGTTTTATTTAATCTACCCTTGCCTTTTATCCTAAATATCCTCACCTGCATTGATCAAATTTTTCATCCGTACTTTTTTATTTTGCCATTTTAAAATGGAACATTTCGAATATGTGTTTTTTATGATGTCCTTTTATACCTGCACTTAATGATGGAAATTTAGCAGATATCAGGGATGTGCCTGGTGTGAAAAGTGATAACTTGTTAAAAACGTGAAAAAATTAACTTATGTGAAAATCCAGCATAAAATAGTTGAATTTGATTATTATTTTTTTAAAACTTCCCACGGTGTTCTCTTGACTACATGGGTTTCTAAGAATGTCTTAAAAATGCATTATCCTTGAGGTCCTGTTGTATGATCCGTTGTACGAATGGACCTGCAACGTTCTCAATGTTGTAGGTGGGTTGCAAAAGTTTTGTCATTCTAAATAGTGGGGGCTTCATTTTTTTTAACAGCGCAATAAAATTGATTATTAGTTTGATTTTTAGTTTTTGTGAAAAAAAAACTGCCCATGACGTTCTCTCGAAACGAATATTTTTCCGAATGTCTAAAAAAATGAATTATGGCTGAAAATCATTTTCTCGACAAAACACTTAGATATTTCTCGTCGATTTTTTTAAATTTTGCCTACAACGTTGTAGGAAGGCCGCGAAAGTCTGTCATTCTAAATAGTGGGGCTTCATTTTTTTAAAGCTTACTAAAATGCGATTATTTTTAGTTTTTGTGAAAAAAAAAATGCACATGATGATATCTCGAATACTAATTTCTCTGAATGTCTAAAAAATGCATTATGGCTGAAAGCCATTTTCTGAAAAATACCCTTAAAATCCATTTCTGATCGAATTTTTTTTTTGAAAATCGCCTATGGTGTTCCCATAGATTTCATTTCCTTACATCCATACAATTTTTTAGAAAAGCAAGCTGAAATCCATCATTGGTGGTTTAATTTTTGTAAATATTTTGACCATGGTATCTCCACATCGTAAGTGGCTAACGTTTGTCATTCTGAACCGTTGTTATAGTTCATGAACATGCAAATATCAGATTTTTTCGCATTTTCCACCCAATATTTCTGAAAAATGTCGCATGTGAAAATATTTGAAAAATATAACATACTTCGATGTGAAAATCATTTTTTTTTGTCGGAAATTCAGGCAAGGACGTGAACAAACTGGCCGAGAGAGTGTTGCTGAGGCTACAGGAGAAGCTTCAGGGCAAGGAGGACGACACGATCTTGAGCGTGGCCGGTCAAGTCGCTCACCTCATCCAACAGGCAATGGATCCGGCCAATCTTTGTCGGCTGTTCCACGGATGGCAGGCTTACTTGTGACAGCTTCATGTTGAAGGTAAAACTATGCATCTGCAACCTATTCCGTTGTTTTATAGCATTGAAAATAAAAATACGCTTTCGATAAAAAAATTTCTCGTGAATCGAGGCAGAACAGATCTGTTGGAAATCCCGCATGAATCGGGATGGGACTCTCGCATGGTTCATACTAAAATTTGCAACACAATTTCACAGACTTTTCCTGACCAAATCTGATTAATTTCCCTGATTTATCAAATAAATGTCACGTGTAATTAAAATTAACTTTATCTACAACGCTACATTTGTCTAGCCCCATATCTTCAGGTGAATTTCCCTGACTTTTCCAGGTTTTCCAGACACTTTTTCGACAATTTCAAGGAACAATTTTTACGAAATGATGGAATTGGCCCACAATTTTATAAGAATAAATAATATTAATAATTAAGAGACTGATATAGATGAAATTTTTGAAAAGTTACAAGAAATAATGAAACCACTAGATCTCAACTGCATTTTTGAGGACTTCTTCTTTGAAACATTAAAAAATTCTTCATAATGACGGAAACGCGGTAGGCAATATATTTTTAACAAAAATTTTGGCGAAATTTTTAGAAAAAGTAGATCACAAATACAGCTTTTCTAATGCTTTTCATGAGATACTTATACCAATCAAAATAGTTGTGCCATGACACATTTCCAGACATTATGAATTTCCCTGACTTCCACATGACTTTCCCTGACTTAATGGTCAAAATGTCAGTATTTCCCTGACTTTCTCTGACGGTATGATCCCTGAAAACCGAAAATGGGATGAACGATGCTTACCGCTGCCGTGATGAGCGTTTCATCCGGATGACCTTTGGGGGTCTGCGAAAAAGAAACGCCGTAGCAAAATTAGCACCGGACGACTTGAACAAGAGCGAGCCTTCGACAAATTTCCAACAACACTCACCAACTTCAGAATATTCTTGAACAGCAGAGGGTACTTCACCAGTCTGCTCCTAGGCACATCTGCACAGAATGAAGGAGAAAATTGGGACATAATTAGACAACATTACCCTCGCCATTGGATGCCTGTCCAAGATTCAGGTCTCAGAATATGTCCGCCTACCTAAGAAATTCCACAGGTCCAGTCTGCGGCTGAAAGGCGATTCAAGGCAGCGTTGGAGAAAATCTTCCAGTCTTTTGTCGTGGTTCTTCTTCTCGTCCAGCAGCGCTTTTGCGTGGACTTGATTGGCACAGTAGGCAATGTACAAAGTCAGACCGGGAATCTGAAAGAGGAAAACGAGTGAAATTAGTTGGTGTCAGCAGGAGGCTAACTCTAGCACCAGTGAGGAGCTTGTCGAGGACACAACATTGAGATTCCAATGTGGGACAAATTAGTTCATTGATAAATATGGCGAGCTCGTTAACTTGTTTGATAAATTTCTACCCAACATGCAATTGTAGCCATAATGCATTTTTAAGACATTCTTGGAAATATTAATAATCAACAAAATATCATAGACAATTTTTTTAAAAAACAAAACCAGAAATGATAGATTTAACAGCAATGTTGGCTAAGGTATAGGAAAACCACATCTCAGTTGAAGAATTTTAGCCAGTATATATCAAAAAATTTTTCTTTGCCACAGCAGTTTGCAGTAAAATATAGGAATTTTTCTAAAAATATAGAACTGCCTCAAAAATATAGGAATCAATATAGATGACATTGTAAACTTCCCTGACTTTTCCAGGTTTTAAAACAAAATTCCCTAATCAACCCGGCCACTGAAAATGCAAAAATATGACATGCTGATGAAAGGAATGCTATAATTATTGCTTATTATCTATCCGTATAAACAGGACCAGAACACACATTTTCTCAAGATAACAGCAAGTGTACACGTAGATTACTTTTCTTAATTTCTTTTACAGAATTGCTCGTCAACCAATAACCAGCTATGCAAAATGTATCATTTATTTGGTGAATTTCCCTGACCTGGAAAACCTGAAAATCGAAAAATGTGACATGCTGATTTACGGAAAGCTTATTATATACCTGTCTAAGCAGGACTGGAACACCAAAACGTATCAATAAAGACTGAGTTATTTTCAAAATATATCCACCAAAATGTATCAACCAATTCTGATATGAATCTAAAATGTATCCACCAAAATGTATCAACCAAGACTGATATGTATCTAAAATGTATCCACCAAAATGTATCAACC
>JAQGAF010004045.1:0-15482 GCA_034687865.1 Kryphioiulus occultus
GACACCATTGTTTTGTATGGGAGGAGCCAAGTTTTTGGGTCTGCGACCATTGTTGCTGCTACTTAGACATAAGGTTATATGTACATGTCTGTTGATTTTCTAAATTAATTATTGTACATTTTCTACAAAGTAGCTTATGAAACTATAAAACAAAATTCTTCAATTAATTAACAAATTGTTGATATTGACCTTATCTTTGAAATCATCACATGCAGATTGCGTAGATGCCATTATGGATAACTGGTACATTTGTTTGCTCTTTTTTTAAATTTGTTCATATTA
The DNA here is from genome assembly GCA_034687865.1 of Kryphioiulus occultus. Taxonomy (NCBI): domain Eukaryota; kingdom Metazoa; phylum Arthropoda; class Diplopoda; order Julida; family Julidae; genus Kryphioiulus; species Kryphioiulus occultus. The sequence continues at coordinate 283 of JAQGAF010004045.1, forward strand.
AATATTATTGAGGTATCTAAAAATAAATTTAACATGGGAAAGAATGGATTTTATGTAGGCTTTTTTGTTTCAAATAGCCAGTGCACCTTTAGCATAAGGGGTATTTCAAAATGAAGTTATTTTTCCGTCATTAACAAATTTCAGACTAGTACAAGAATGTAGGTAAGGGTAGAAAAAATTTGGCCGGCTTTTGAGCTTGTTTCAATTGAAGGCCAGTGTCATAAGTTTGAAAAACCAAATTGGGTCCTTGAGAGAACCGTTATATCTTCCCAATTTCAATCGGTTTTGGTTTTATGCCATTTTAGTTGCCCTCTATTGGTATCACTATTGGTTGGAGCATGCGCAGTGGGTTTTCTGCGCCACTTAAAACCAGAAAATGGATCGATTGCAGCTAAAAGAAAATAAGATTTCTTGGTTTATTTCAAAGATCTGGTATTTGAATTCAAATGGCAGCGATTAAACCTCGGTTTTAAAACCAATGTCTTAATCTTTGAAATTGAAGGAAAGAAATCTGCGCCCAAATGTGACCTTATTTTCTTGCCAGGGTCCTTTCGTCCGATGATTTTATCAGGTTTCTAGTTCCTATGATAAGCGACTTCATTCAGCATGCATGAGATCCATAAAACTGATGGTTTTACTGCACTGAAGAGATAGTGCATTCAGTCAGTCGTACACCTCTCATGTTGGGCAGTCGCTCAATAGTGTGAATAGTGAAAGTAACCATTTAGGATGCGTTTGTCAGCAGAAATCTAGTGAGTATAGATGCTTAAAACACGTGGTACACCCACAAAATAAGTCAAATGATTTCAAAATTCTGTTGTTTGCTTTTCCAATACTTGCATGTTGCTTACTTAAGCAGTCTTCTGAATTTTTTAGTAAGTAAAATTTTTTTTTTACTTTAAAAGCATATTTTTATGTGAATAGTATACAAATTAGCTAGTGATTGAATAGCACTAACCTGGAGTGATATTTTTGTAAATTTTCCCTTGTATTCATTGCATTGCCTCGATCAAACGCTCGTTCATTTTTGTTTTTTTTTGTATGAAAACAAATAAGAGCTATTCTATTCGTGGTATTTTAGAAATCTCCTTTAATGTAATTAGCATATATAAACAACCGTCTTGCCACCAAATTCTAACGCATATTTTCACCTGTCATTTCAATGGATGTTTCAAATAACTTCACATTTACTCTTCTCACAATTGTCCGTGATTTGTTGACAAGTTAACTGACCACCTTATTTATCTTAATTTTCTCTAAAGTTGAACAAAGAATCGTGAAATGGGTAATCTCGTCGTAATCCAGCTTTAATTTGAATGCATTAAGTTTTTATTTCCGAGCATGTTAAAAGTACATTTTATACGATTTTCATAACATACGTTAGTTAACAGAAGCTATTTCAAAGACGTCTTCGTTTCTTGCATGAATGTTACGTCTGAGTAACAACAGAAACTGATCTGAAAATGCAAACTCGAGCATCACAGTCGATGAGATTCTGAAGATTCTGAAGATATAAGGGAGCCCAATATGAGAGGTTCCATTGTTAATTGGTATTGCGTGAAATTGCCATGTGGGAAATGGCTATTGAATGCTTTACAAAGCGGAAGTGCATTAAAAGAGCCTCGTGCTTCGTGATACTGGTTGCCAGATTGGGGTTAAGCGAATGCTTCCTTTTGGTATTGGGTTGCTGCTCTAGCCTTTTTCTTTTATATATACATTATATATATTTTTGCGAACCATCTTCTTGGACTGGCAGTACAAACGTATTTCTGCTGGTGACCGATACACCTCGCAATATGAAGGGAAAAGAAACTCGTTCAGTCTGTGTATATATAACATTTTGCGAGAAATAAATTGTGGCCGAGAAAATTGCCGTAGCCTTTAGTGCAGAACCATTGATCCTCCATGATGTCCCATTACCAGAAATGTCTGGAAAAAACACTCGCCCGATGAAATTGATGCCATTTATAAAGCCGCCAAAATACATTTTGCTTTTGGCCCTATGTGTGAAAATGAAAAGGTGTGCTAAAGGAAACTCAAGTGACTCGATACATCAGTGGTGGGAACGCCATTGATGGTCAACAACTGCTGATTCTTAAAGTTTTAGCTTAATGCGCAATTTCGTTGGTAGGCTTATCAAAAAAGCGGTACAAATTTTACCGATAAATATAATGTTAATTAATTAAACTGCATTTGAAAGAGTGTGCTTACATGACAGAAAAAATGAATATCCATGGTTAAATACTCCGGTACGTTGTCAAATCGTTTGAGAAATATGGTATGTAATATATTGCATTTGTTCAGAATTTATTGCGTGTTACAGGTGGGAACATTGTTTAGCGATTATCATTAAATATTAATCAAGTAACATTGTACATGTCTGTAGAACTTAAAATGAAATGGCATTATTAAACACGTTGCTAATTGTACGTGTATTGTACCGGTATTGAATTGAGACAACAATTCGCTTAATATTATATTATACTGTACGTGTCGAGTTAAGTTTATATTTTCACTCTACCCTCTGGTGGAGGTTTTGAACCTCATCACTTGTTCGATATACAAGTATATGTACATTTAAGTATGCATTGATATTGAGTTCAATTCAACTCATTGCCATTCAGTCTGTATAAGTGAATACCATGTGATAACTCGCGGGATAAAATCCTCTCACCAAATTTATTCGTCAGTTTCCACAGCAGTAGGCATTGCAGTTGGGTGAACACCATCATTGTTAAATTTAATTTCTTGTACATAAGTATGTATTGGAAGAGAATTCCAGCTTCTGATGGCATGCAACAGTCAGACCAATAGTATGTACCCGAATGGGCTCGGAATTCCATAAATCCATTGGAATGACAGGTTCAACCTCCTCGTAGAATTTCACGACGAAGTACATTTTTCAAAATAAGACTCGTGCATTGAAGAAATCACGTCTTGATCTTGGTATTATACTCGCACAACTTCTATACTGATGGCCCAGTAATAGGAATGAATTCAATTAGTATGTTTTCTCGTCCAAAATTCGTCCAAAAAAGTCCCAATTGTACTGAATTTTAGCCTTTCTTGCTTGAGCTCGTCATTTTGGCTCATTTTGTACGGCTTTGAGTGTAAGCTTTACAATAAATTCTGGAAATACATAAAAGGTATTGTACGATTAACTCACTCTAGCAAGGCGTAAATAAACATACAAATAAAGCGAGCCAACATTGATTATATACGGTCCTGCGACCTAATATACTGCGTGTACCGTATACAGTGGACGTATTGATAGCCAGATGGAAACCTATAAAATGACAATATGCGTTTGTTATTATTACTGGCTGAAGATTTACTGCTTGGTCGACCTTAAAGAAGATGATCTTTGGGAAAAAGACGTTGGTGACAAAAAGAAAAGGCCAATGTTTTGCGCTCCATCGACTCTTCTATGAATTGCCATTATTCTAAGATGCATGCCCCATAAAATACACTTTAATCTCACCATTGTTGCTCGTTGCTACTTCTTCACCGAGTGCCACTTTTCTTTACCATCAATGGCGACCTCGAAAATTTGCACTTGACAACCAATGGGAGGCCCTTTTGCAGTAAATTGCGTGAGGCACAAATAAAGACTGAATGAAGAATTTCAAATGCCCTGGTCGTGTTGCAAATTATAAATCATTCAGTGCTGAATTTAATGAATCAAAAACATCTAAATAACGTGCTAATTTAACTGTTCGGATGGCCAACCCATTTTGAAATATGATTTTGAAAGCCTGATGTTTTAAAATCATTTTAACATTCTCCGTACATTTTAATTAGTGAATTCCAAAAAAAATTATGGTATCGACAAAACAGTATATAAATGTACAATTTTTTATCTGCAACCAAATTCACCGATTTGAAACAATTATGAAACAATTGTAATTTGCGTTATTTATTCGCGTACGTAAGAAATCTGCATATATCATTTTGACCTGCTTTGTAAATTTTCAATAGTAATTGACTCAAACTACACTCGAAAGTACGTCAATTCATTTAACTTCAAAGTTCTAATACAAAATGGATTATTTCAAGCCGCCTTTGGAAATTCTTTGAAAATTATAAAGAAAGATTCTACGTTTCTCGTCCACACAATGCGTTTTTATTATTTGAAATATTAACAGCGCACTACCCCAAAAGCCTATCGTGATGTGTGCTGTGTAATATAAGCATTGACGAAATATTTATGCTGGTGATTTTATTGGTATATTGACTATTAACCCCATATTATTTATGGGTTAATTACCCTCGCGCGCTTATGGTTTTGGTCTCGTATAAGTGAAACTTCCCCTATAGTTGTGTCGTCTTCCCCACTAATATAATCTTAGCTAGTTCTTCTTCCAATGAATTTCTTGCATGCGTGCAGTGATGATGATTTTCTGGTGTTGCTGTTTTGATCGTTTAATGTGTAATGGGCGTCTACTTAATCATGGCTAATAAAGGGATGCTGATTTTGGTATGACTCGGGTCACATAGGCGCCTATAAGTCGTCATTAATGAATTTCGTGGCCTACATCTCGAAATTCAAGAATATAAAGCAATAATGAGTCCATGCATAATGCATGACCGAACGTACGCCGAAGACGTCGTTTAAGTTGAACCCGTTTTGGCCTAAAATCATTCGCAGACTCGCTCCTATTGCATATTATAACGATATGGGAACATTAAACCGAGTGCTGATATCCATTTTTCCTTTGAACTAACCTTCCCTCCAACGTCCCTCAATCAATGGTAACACGTCCTTATCTTTGCTAAGAGCGAAGGAAATCTCTTTTACTGTTTTCCCTCAACCTTTAAGTGAACTATAAATCGTCGATGATACGCTATTGTGTGCTATGAATATGGCCATAGATCGGCTATACGATGGTAATTAACTCGCTTAATGAACGCCGTAATTGTCCAGTCCAAACAGAGCAGTTATTCGCATTGGTGTGCCATCAAAAATGCCTATAGCTTTGTCTTTACGCTGACTCCTTCACCAATAGCCATCGACAGACCTACATTGCCTCAATTTCGCCATACATTTTTCATCGAATCCATGTGAAAATAAGTGATTGCGAAGTGTTTTTTTTTCCAAGAAATCTCTATATTTTCACAAGAAATCGAAATTTATATTGTCTTCAAAGAAATTACTTTAACATATACACATAGTATAAAAAATTATTTGTCATACATATTTTAACACATTATAACATACAATAAAAGGAATACACGCAATAACAATTTCCACATCAATCACACAACCATCAATATTATTATACCTATATATGTTTTCATTATACTTCATTTATAAATTTCTTATAAATCAGAATTAACAAACTTATTAAGTGGTAGCGACAACCTGTTTATAGAGTGATCGCGGGATTGGTTATACACTGTACGTGTATTTGAATAAAATATCACCTGTAGTTTAAAGTTTGATTGCAGAGTCCAGATTCGCAGCAAATCTGAGAGCAAGTGGCGATGAATTCATAGAAAATCAGCTAAATGTTATAACTTGCTGTTTTCACGCTGTGTTAGCAAAAAGAAACGTTTTCCTGAATGAATTCCTAGCATTTCACAATGTTAATTAATACCAAACATCTCTTATTACATGTATGTATGATTTTAGTTTTAGTGAACTGTCATTTACTGCCTGAAAACTTCAGAAATATGATTTTATCAGAATTATCATCTGTGCTGAAATTATTTGCTCATCACTTTTAGATTTTAATACTGTAGATTTTACAATGAGAAGGTTCGATCAAGATTTATAGCTATTCGTGAAGTTATTTGTTTGTTCAGTCGACTGATGCGACGACATAATACGTCTGTATTAGTAAGGCATGAAAATGTCAACAATGCATCAAATCGAATGCATTGTTTTACTTGAGATTTGTTGCTACAAACTCATTTATCATGTTTTTCTTTGGGGGGGGAGACGAGAAATGACCTTTGCTATATCGTATTTGTTTACATTTGTATATTGCGCGTAATTTATACTCACGTTCCACTTCTCAGCGTACCTTATGCCAAATCTTGTTTCGGTGGATTTGAAGTGGAAGCCCTTGGGAGAGACGCAGGCCGTAAGATAAGAAATGAAAGTATGGACATTTATCAGGACTTGGTACCACCTTCTGTAGCCTGTGTGTACTTTAAGTAGATAAAGTTGGTGTTGGTGGGAAGTTCTTTTCGAGTGATTAAGTGTATGCAGCCAGGCTTCATCTTCATTCTGCTACTTTTAAAGGGAAAAAAGGTCATTGAGCATGTACGTCATCCTGCTCCATCATCATCTTTCTTATTTGCTGGTTAGATGTATGGCCTACCCATGGCCATCATCTATATTTATCAAGTCATGACAGGCCAACAGGCTGCTGTTTATGGATAATGCATTGGAGAATGCGTCCATGGCATAACATAATATTTCCCCACCATGTCTTACATGCTGGCACTAATCCTTTTGACACCAGCCTGGCAGTCAACCTTTACTTTTTTCATTGTCATTACATTTTGCAAATTTCGTTCTTACAAATCTGTTTTCAAATATGAATAGTTTCTGAAAAAGCGTTTCAGATTTCATTGGGATGTGTTTTATGATATAGTGTACATATAAAATTGCACGGGATCCATGAATATGAACTGATGGTTTCTGTAAGTGTCCAAATTTATAATATATTTCAGAAGAAATACCATTCGCCTGAATATTATAACTAATTTTTTTATTTAAGTATATTTTAAAAAAATATTTTCCTGAATGAAATATATTTTAAAATGTTTTTTGTTTGTTTTCCTAATGAATGTTTAGCAATTCGCTATTATTAGCTATTCATATTAATGCTATTTCAAGTGTTGAAACTAACGTGATAAAATTAAATAATTAATGGTCATAATGCATGCGATGCCTGCAAAAACTTATGCAAATAATATAAAATCTCTTAGGTTATCACCAGAGAAGCAGGTGCCATTTCCCATTAATTAACCATTCAAAATTAAGCAGCTAATAAGGCAACATTAATCCTACTTCAATTCACTGAACTTCAACTTGATTTTTTCACCATAAATTGTACTTGAATAATTGAAGAACAAGAAAAGTTGGATTTGGTTTTTCTGTTTTCCTGTCATTCATATAAATTTAACAGCTTATTATTTTCCCTTTCGTTTAAATTTTATTTCTTAGTTTTTTTGTAATCGACCACAAAATTCTCCCATATTAAAAGTAATTCAATGTTTAATCATTGCGCTCTTAAATTGTGTATCTAAGCCCTGTAATTTATCTTTGGAAATAAATGAGTGGGGCATACCGATGTGCCATGTTGAATCCGTTTGGATAATAAACGTACTGTTCATGTACACGCACATTTTTCTTCAAAGGAAATGGGTGTGGTGCTTTTATTCTCTGGCATTTAACAATGGTTTAAACTGCGACTGCAATAATATTTTCACTTTTGTGTGCAATTAACTTTAAGTGGTCTTTTTCTTGGCAGCTTTAATACTGGGCTCTTGTAAAACTCAATTCCTTAAGTGATCTATTTATAGCTTAAATCTTGAATCCTTCGTCATTTCTGCGTGAAGGAAGAGAAAAGGAGATGAGGGCATTGTTTCCTTCATAATGCAAATCTCTTCCCTTTAATATCATGCCAAATGCGATTCGAGTGGTTTTGTGGTGCGCAGAAATCCATCTTGGGCACTGTTAGGATAAGTGGAGAATAATTTCTGTTCTTGCTGTAATTGGCTCTACGTCATTCGTGAAATAGCACTTAGGTCAGTGGAGATTTCTTGGCTAATGGGTTTGTTGTTCAATTGCAACATTAGTTAGAATAAATAATTTGTAGGCTACTAATTATACAATCGATAATATATAATTGGGCAATAGTTTGCATAAATCATGCTTCTCATGGCGATGCATACCCATATGTACACTGTAATATATGGCCATATATTTAATTACATATCCATCCTTACACTTCCATATGCTGTTTGTATACTTCCTGGCATATTCATATACCTGTATGTCCACAGATTTACTGGCAAATACATGGTCATCCATGTATTAATTTTCATAGTAATGAAAAAGTAATTTGTTATTAGTTTAAAAATAATTTAAAAAACGTACTTTGAAACATAACGATACCGTATAATTGATGGAATGGTGATTTCACAATTATAGTAATTCAGTTCGACACTTAATATTGATTACATTTTTCTCTCGATAACGAAGAAATTTTATATCGGAGCATAATCATCAGCCAAAGCAACAAGATATCATTCTCGGTTTTTTTTTCACACATCGAGTTCATTCGTTATAGCCAATGATAACTGAACTTTACTCGAATTACTAGCAGTGGTCATTGAATTGCTCGACCAGGTCATCAACACTGGCAGTAATATGGGTATTGCCGTATGACGCCATAAACGTCTGCTGCGATGAGTTGTAACCGAAATGATTATTGAAGAAAACTCCATTTAGGACAGAAGTTTCGTGCGTTTTGAAAAGTTCAGTGATAAATTTGAGGGTAAAAATAAAAGGATACATGATTTCGTTTCACATCTTCTATGAAAACATGTTAACATGGATATTATTGTAACACGTCTTATGCATTTGCAATGAAAACTAACAATTAAATTTTCAAGTTGCGAATTCTAAACTCAATCTGTGTGCATTGATCCATCAATATTTCAAAATTAAGCAAATTATTTACGACGTATTTGTGTCAATACGGTATCCAACAACTGGGCAAACCGCAAACATTTCGAAATGCTTTAAAATTTATTCGAATACCGTACTGTTTATCATCCCTTACAAACATTTTAGGTATAATTTTAGTTAATTTCTAGTATCCAGTAGGTATCGCGGTATTTTTATGGTGTATTATTGGTATATACGATTTACAACCTTGTAAAAAATACCTACGATGGCTTCTTTAAGGTCTCATTATTAGTTATTGAAAGGTTTCTATCATAACCACTGTATTTCATATGTTTCAAAAATGTAACCCTAAAAATACCTGTAATAAATTATATCTTCTATGAAAACATGTTAACATGGATATTATTGTACCAAATCTTAGGTATTGTGAATGAAAACTTACAATTAAATTTTCAAGTTGCGAATTCTAAACTCAATCTGCGTGCATTGATCCATCAATATTAAAACATTAAGAAAATTATTTTACGACGTATTTGGTTCAAAACAGTAAACGTTACGAATTGCTTTAAAATTAATCGTAATATAGCATCAAATACCGTACTGTTTATCAATTTAAACGTACTGTACGCGTACGTGTATTTTGCACCACATTTTCATAAATGTACATATATTTTAAACGCATTTATTTTGACCGTTGCAAGAATGGAGCCTTTCATGGACACGTTAACTTATGAAATGCCAATGGCAACTGATAATGGCATCTTACCAGCGACACTGCATGGTGTTTTTTTTTTTTTTTTTCAAATTCCTTTGTGCGCACCCTGTAGTCCTGTTATGCTTTAGTCAAATAAGGGCCGGTTTGGAAGCGTCTCGTAATGTCAGTTTAACCGGTTATGTTTCTTCAATATGTCCTACGTTATTAGGCTATAAGTAGCAGCTGTTTCTCTAGCATTTCCAGCTGACACGTTACGGCCTCGATGAGAAAACTCGGCAAAAGACGGTGCGCACAAAAGTGAATGCATTTTATAGAGAAAACTGAATGGTCATAGATGTCATAGAAGTGATACGCATCACCGCAGCACCATAGGTGGTGCCATCTCTTTGCCCATCGACCTACTTCTGTAACGCTGATAATGTCACTCCTTCCATGTCTTCTTGCCACGCTTACACATCTACTGCATGCAGTCAGACTCGCAGAAAAGGGATGCCGTATTGAGCAATCGGCATTTTAATTAAAAATGAACCAGAAATTTATCCAACATCGGTGGGAAAGCAACATCTTTGAGGCAGTAACGAATGGGCACCCTTCCAGAAAACATACAAAAAGGGTTAATTCAGTTTAGTTTAGTTAATTCGATAAAAATAAACTCGTGTGTGCTAATCGTTCTTACAAATTTGTTATTGTTAAATTACAGTTATAATAAATTATTTAACATCCAATAATTATTACATTTGTTATTGTTAAATTACAGATCCAAAAAGTAGTTCAGCAATAATTGTCACATATGATACTATTAAAATTGCAGTTATAATATAATAGATTCACATCAATTAATTGTCAAGTGAATAGTGAGTATAATTTTCACATGCTTGATAGCCATACATAAAGATCATGCCTAAATATCATTGGTCTGTACAATAGTCGATGAAATTAATACATATATGTTGGAAACACAAATTTGCGCGTTTTAGACTTTTATTTACTCTTAGGGCATCGTTATAGGCACTTAAAAAACACGTCTTGACATGGATTTTTCTCATGTTTTTTAAACGAGCATCACATAGACGTGACAGAATCCGTGCTGTTTGCGAGAAAGAGTCCATTTTACGTGGGAAAGGTTCGGTAGTGGCAAAAAAATGCAATTTTTATGTGAGAATTTTTATGTTTGCCATTTATACGTCACCTGTAGTCTGAAATACGTGTATTTTTTTATTTCAGATTGAGATATTGGAATATGTTTATTTGAGTATATACGTGTATGCCTGTTATTGCCGGTTTCTTGTAAAAAAGTACCACGGCCCTGTATATTTTTTAAATGAAAGTGATATTTTCAAGACATTTTCATGAAAAGTTCGTGAAATTTTCAAGAAAGTGGTGTTTTACCTGACATTGTTGTTAATGGCACGAAAATAACATGTACGCAATACATGACAAAATCGTGTTATTTGCGAAAAAGTGCTATGTTGATATGAAAATATTCAGACACATTCAAACATTCCCGATTTACATTCGTGTATTTTCAACGCCATTTTCCCACAACATTTACGTCATTAGAGCAACTGCATTTTCAAAAGTGTCCAATATTTTCCGAGGTTCCTTGCATGCATTAAGCTAATCTATTTTCGGGACCCGAATTTAACTTTTCTTTTTGAGCTAGTCGCAAAACTAGCTCGCGGTGGCAAAATTTAAAATCCTGCCGAAATCTGCGTGAATCTACAGCATAGTTTCAATTTAGATAAGATGCAAAACGATACAGAAGGCGGCAGCTCTACATTTTTTGTGCGCGTGGTAAATTTCAAAAAGTTTTACTCGTTCAAAGTTCTCCTCCAGCTCGTTATTTTCATTGCCATCTCGACTACCGAAGCTTCTAGATGGTAAAACGATTTTCTGAAATGCTTCTTAGGCACAATTTCATGACATTTCATAATGAAGAATACAGATTGGATAAGCGAAGTTTTTTTTTTTACCACGCTGTGTTATTAAGAATATGTGGATATCGTTTTGCTTTTAGGTCCTATTTGGCTCGACTTACCTCGATGCTCGTCGTATATTACGTTAAAAAAAAACAGTTTTGCGAGGCATGACTGGGTCCCATTTTGCACAGGGCCGAAATCCATGGCCTAAAAATGCATTTCTTTTCTGCTTAAACGATAACAAAGTGGTTCTTTGGCACAAAACGGTTGGCTACGAGAAGAAAGCAAGAAAAATTGTCGTTGACATTGCTTATTTGGCTCGAAAGTTCCTAAAATACGAGGCATTTCGTGCGCTGCCATCTTCTCTTATCTCCTAACTGTTTCTTATATTCTTTTGTATAAATGTTGAAAGTCGGGCAAGCGGACTTAATGCTAAACAATTTAATATATATACGCTGAGAAATGCGAGAGGGAAACCAACATATGCCACCAGCCTCGCTTCTTGGGCAATTCTTACAATGGGCGCATTTTGCTAACGAGCAACCCCAGTAATTTCATCGCCTCATAAACTACCTCACATATATGTGACGTTTTGGGTGGCCCCAAATTCACTGCGTATCACTCTTTAACCAACATTGCAAAACTTCCCAAAGTCATTGCGTATATCACGCTTTAACCAACGTTGCAAACTTGCGAGTAACGTCACTTTCTGCGAACGTGACTCGTTGCAAATTACGTAAATTTGTCCTACAAATGTTAAATCTTGAGAATACATTACATGTAAGGGACATCTCGCTTGTGATCGGTGATTGTAGAAATGCATATACTGTACTTGCGTCCCGATCAGATAAGATACAAACTGTATTAAAAAACAAAGCTGCACTACGTTTCGGAGAGTTAACTCCTTCTTAAGGTGCGACTATAAAATAAAATACAAATTATTTTCGGGAACTTAGGACCCAGACATTAAATTTCTATGTTCAATACAAGATAAGCATGGAATCTTCCTAATAATTACCATTTTGACATCTGATATTGATTTGATTTATATTTGATTTGATATATTGTATTGAACATAGAAATTTAATGTCTGGGTCCTAAGCCTCGACGATATAGAGCATGGTTAGCCCTTCTTTAATAAAAAAAAATGTTCGTTCCCGAGAATTATTTGTATTTTATTTTATAATCGCACCTGAAGAAGGAGTTAACTCTCCGAAACGTAGTGCAGCGTAGTGCAATTAACATGGTTTCGTCGCTGAAGAATGGGAATGACAAGATGTTGTAAAATATGTACAGGTTTTGACGTTGTGTGTATTGTAAACTGTCAATCCGATACAAAATATGTCTGTACGTCAATGTGTCTCTATTTGGAGAAAAGATATTTAATAACCATCATGATCGAAAATGCATGCGCAACTTTCATATTAATAATTCTCATTACTGTAAATCAAATGTTAACTTGGAGACTATAGCATTTTTTAAATGCATACGCAAACATATTTCCACAAATGTGACGTTCAAATTTCAGTTTAATAACTTCCAGTTAGAATAACTCATACATGTTATGCAACGGAAGCTGAACATTTTTAAGCAATAACTTACTGTATACAGTTATTTAAGGCTTTCATTTCAATTTATTGCCCTATTGTCAGTAAAGATATGTTGTGCAAATGTATTTTGAAATGTATTTCGCAAGTTCTTTCATTCAGAAAAGCGTGTATTTGAGTAGGTTTCATTTTCAATTTGAAATTGCTCCACCGTTATGCAAGGTGCTTTTTTTTTCTTCAAATGCCCAAAACCGAGAGGTTTGTCTCCGCACGTTGATTATAGTTAGTTTATTTTTTTTTTAAACTGCATTACGGTTTTCTTGTCTGTCTTTTATCTCTACCAATGAGTTGCGCCATTTTATCACAACGTGCTACATAATGCATAGTGGCGTTGTTTTTTTTTCCCTGAATTTTAAAGGGTATTTCAACCAGCCCGCATAGAGTGCAATCTCTGCCCTGATGGGTTGTAAAAAATCTCGGTTATTCGTACTAAAACACTGTCACTTTTCCTTGCAAATATGGCCCATACTCAGCCGATGATAACTGGGGCATTAGCGCAATTGGCGCTTTGCACAAATCGCAACCATGAAAAAATGATGACCAATCGTAAAAAATGGCGTTTTATTGCGAATCTGCGTTTATGTCGCAGCAACGTGCGGCGACGGACAAAATGGCTGACAAAAGAGCCAGATAAATACTCGTTCTATTTTCAGCCCCATTCGTGCTTTTCCCATTAACATCGCGATGAGATTCACATTTCGAGCAAAGATCACATCAAGATTGGTCGATGAAGTTATCAGGATATACAGTGTATGTGCATGACGAGTAATGCTAAGTTAAACTGTAATTTCAAAAATTAAATTAATTGAAAAAATAAGAGATAAACACACCTGGGAAAATCATCTAGGTAAAGAAAAATACATTTGGGGAAACCTATAGCTGATCATACTTCTGCTTATGTAGGCTATTGTGGTAACGTTTTTTCGATAAAAAGTATTGAACATAGATGGAAATTATTTCATTTACAAATGGATGTATAAAAATGTTCGTCACATTCGAAAATATTGTTTTGAAATTTAGAACAATGTCTTTATTTTTGAGACATGCAGTTCCTCTAGCTAAATAGTAATAATGCATCGATATTTATTAATGAAACAAAAACGAGGTGACGAATATGAAACAAGCATTTAACGGGCAGTTCCCTTCCCACCCCTAGCTGCCATGTTAAAAATTTGTATACGTGACATCTCTGCGAATAATGAATAAATCGTCGTGATAACAATTTTGCTCGATAGTCTGGTTACTACTTGGAGGCGACAATCCAACTTTAATGAATAAATACCCTTTGATTAATTAATAAAAAAGATAATTAATGATTGATTTTTTTATTCGAGTTGCCCAATATTGTCAATAGATGTCGCCAACGACCATGTAATCAATCTTTAATTATCTGTTTATTAATTAATCAAAAGGTATTTATTCATTAAAATTGGATTGTCGCCTCCAGTAGTAACCAGACTATCAAGCAGAATGGAGAGATGTTATGTATCAAGCAGAGATGTTATGTATACAATTTTTAACCTGGCAGTGGTGGGAAGGGAACCACCAAAAATTATGAGATAAAAGAAGTATTAAGATTTGTAAGACTTTTGTGTAGCTAAAACCGGTTTTTCAGGTTTTGGTAGCCATAGGCACACGCGCGCATCAATTAGTCAATTTCAATTATATTTTTTTTAGGATTGACACCCCCTATTGTTATCAAAATACCCCGTGCCCAAATTGATCCAATAGTGAGAATTATGCTTCAATGTGATTATTTTGCATGTGCTTACCCCTGCCACTATAAATTCCAAACGGAAGGGCAAACATAATCACATTTTCTATAATTTTGTAAATGCAAGATGCAGTAGTCTACATACAGTAGTTTCATTCAGTTCTTAAAACGAAGAATCATAGATTGTCCTAACTTTCATTTCGTATATAACCTTATTTTTTCTCTAGTATAGTAATTAATCTGCAACAATCACAAAACTGATCCATCTGCATTGCTAACGTGCGCTGTATCAGTTATTTTCTCTCCTCCAAATGACCCAAAGCAGTTCTGCAGATGTAGGTTAATTCGGTCGTTATCGTAGGCCATTCAATTACCAGAAATAATAGGGCCTGCTTCGAGGGGACATTGAAATAAAGGCTTGATTTCTGATGCAAAACAATCACCAGTGCTAGCAAATGTTGTTTTTTGCCCTAAAAGAATTAAATAAAGAGCTCTATCTATTTAACTTAACCTGTAATACAGATGACGCTACCAACTTGCATGTACAGGCAATAATTTTGATTCACAATGTGTAGTATTAGTGATACTACTATCCATA
>JAQGAF010004046.1:0-15480 GCA_034687865.1 Kryphioiulus occultus
TTTTAAAACAAATTCCCCTGACTTAACCAGGTTTTAAAACAAATTCCCCTGACTTAACCAGGTTTTAAAACAAATTCCCCTGACTTAACCAGGTTTTAAAACAAATTCTCCTGACTTAACCAGGTTTTAAAACAAATTCCCCTGACTTAACCAGGTTTTAAAACAAGTTGCCCTGGCTTTTCCAGGTTTTAAAACAAGTTTTAAAACAAGATCCCCTGGCTTCACCAAGATTTCAAAACAAATTCCCGACTTCACCAGGTTTCAATACAAGTTACCCTAACTTTACCCGGTATTAAAACAAGCTTCCCTGACTTTTTCAGGTTTTAACACAAGTTTACCTGACATTTTCAGGTCTTACCAATGGATCCCTGACAATTCCCTGCAAATTTGCACTTAAAAATCCAAACATTACAACACGCGGGATAATTTATCGTATTCAACGTTCAAGGGAACAGCAACCTGCTCCGTCCCGTACCTGCGAGTGTACGTGCCCTCAGCATTCCGTTGCAGGCAGGAAGTGGAGTTTGCTGCGGGGGTGCGACCGAGCTCGTTCGTGCATCGTGCTGACCCGTAACCTGCTGACCAGAGTACATTGGTCTACCGGACCCTGGTGAGTAGTTGTTCGCTCTATTCGGATAGTTCACGGAGTTGGTGCCGTTGGTTCCGTTGAAGCCGTCGGAGCCGTTGGTGGACGGAAGACCAACGCAGTTCATGGCCATCGTTGTAGCGGGTGGGGAGCCGTAGCCCATCATCTGGTTGCCGAGGGTCAGGTGGGTGAGTCCGTTCCACCCGTGACGCCTCGGATCCCCTGCCGGAGTGGACATGGACCTGGTGAAGGGAGATGCCGGTGGTGGTGACGGTTGCTTGTGCGGAGCGTTGCCACCGGGGTACGGTGGTATCGAAACCCGCACCGGGATACGAGTACCGTCGCTCTGCGGTCTGGCCGGGTATCCGTTGTGCGGCAATGGGGTTACGGACACCGGAGATCTGCGATCTGGAAAAAAAAGACATGAAAATTCAGATCAGCATTCAACAGTAGGCTATTCTATGAATGTCTTGTATGAACACTAAATTATGCTTGTATTTATGAATTTATGTACGAATACCGTTGTGTGCTTTGTTTTTGAAAACCCCCAAATGTTTAATCCGTTAAATGCGTAAAGTTTATGAAGTTATATTTTTCTATATTTGATTCTGTGTTTAGAGACGCTGCCGATTACGTGTTATTTTTGCATGGTATTTGCGTTTTACATGATGATAAAAAATAATATGAACATGATGAATTATGTCCCATATTTTTTTATAACTGTCGCAAATTCCCTGACATTGTCATAAATTCCCTGACACTTTTTCGTTTCCATTACAATTTATACGAAATCCTAAAAATAAAAAATTAAAAAAAAAATCAGAAAAATGATTTTATCCCATTTTTTTTATAAAATATGATGAATAATCAACTGAATTATAGCATTTATCGAAATTTGTTATAAAAGATGACATTCCCTGACATTTAACATGAGACCAAAAAATAACTAAGAAAATGATGAATTTTATCCCACATTTTAATTTTTATAAAAGATAATGATTCATCCAAAACACTAGCTATTTCCCTGGAATTTTCATAAATTCCCTGTCACTTTTTCGTTTGCCTGACAATTTTCATTAAATCCTAAAAAAATATAAGAAAAATTATTGATATTATCCTATTTTCTTAAAAAAATAATATGAATAATCAACTGAATGATAGCATTTATCCCAAATTTTTATAAAAGACGACATTCCCTAACATTTTAAGATACTAAAAAATTACAAAATAATGAATTTTATCCCAAATTTTTATTTTTATAAAAGATAATGGCTAATTCAAAACTATCGCTATTTTCCTGACAATTTACGTGAAATTCTAAAAAAAAAGAAAAATGATTATCTATTTTTTTTATAAAATATGATGAATAATCAACTCACTGATGCAAACTATCTCATAAATTTCCTGACAATTTACATCAAATCCTAAAAAAATAAGAAATTCAATTCAATTTTTCAAAACGACTGATTTTATCCTATTTTTGCTATAAAATATGATGAATAATCAACTGAATGATAGCATTTATCCCAATTTTTATAAATGACGACATTCCCTAACATTTTAAGAGACTAAAAAATAAGAAAATGATGAATTTTATCTCAGTTTTATTTTTATAAAAGATAATGGCCAATTCAAAACTATCGCTATTTTCCTAACAATTTACGTGAAATGCTAAAAAAAGAAACATGATTATCTATTTTTTTTTTATAAAATATGATGAATAATCAACTGACTGATGCAAACTATCTCAACTACCCTGACAATCCCTGACTTTCCAGAATCCCTTAACCATAAAAAAAATTTGCTTAGTAACTAATAATTAAGGAAAGCCGAAGATTACATTTTTGGAAACGAGGTAACTAATGATAGATTTCCCAAATACAGGTATGTAAGAATAATTAATAATCGAGAACGCCTTAGGCAATTTACCGGGGAAAAAACAGACCAAAAATACCACATTTAACATTAATTTAACAGCGCCGCAGCAAATTTAAAAAAAAAACATCTCAAATAATCAATTTTAGGCAGTACATGTATCCGGCATATCTCTCGGCATTCTTGCGGTGCAATCAAATTACCTTCCGGTGGTGGTCCGAACCCGTTCGCTGCAACGGGCCTATAGTACATCGGTAGGGCATTGGGTCCCGAACTGGGTTGTCGGGTTGCGGTCATCGGAGGGCTGGATCCTCCAACGGGGATCCTCGATGGCCTGTAGCTCAGTTGCTGCATCAGCGGCATGGCTGCGGGCGGGGCCGCAATCCCATACTGACCGCCGCTGGATGCCGAGTACGGCGGCGAGTCGCGACGAAACCCAGACTGACCGCTGACATTGGTCAGTACGGGGTGCGGTGGATCCGCAATAGGTTGGCTAGGAGTTGGCAATTCCTGACGAAATTCCGGACGAAATCCGGACATCGGATGACCATTGGACATTGTATGCTGAAGCTGGACAGAAGCAACGTTGGCCGGAGCGGGACTGCGACGCTGTTCCACAACCACGCTTGGAGGAGGTCGGGGTGGATCGTAAAGCTGGGATCGGGATGAGTCCGGCATCGGACTGCGGTTGTTGGTGGTTGCTGCGGCGTATTGCTGAATCTGCGGTCCGAGTGTGGTTTGTGGGGTTGTGGTTTGCGGATTGGTCATGGTCTTGGATGGTGTGCCCGGCTCCAGATGAGTTGGGTGTCCGTCAAGCCGGACGTAGGCCCCGGTCTTGGCGGTTGACAGCGGCCCTTGGGGCCGTGGATTGGACATAACCGGTTGCGGCATCTGGTGTTGCGGTTGAGCCTCACGGCGCAAGAAGCTGAAGTTGTTCCAGCGGCGGGGCAGGCTTCCGGATGGAAATGCGGCGGTAGGAGTGCCGCATCCGGGACCGCTGTGGTTTGCATCCGTCGGGAAAACTGGAACGGGACGACCGTTCACGTTGGGTTTCCAGCGCGGCAACGTATTGCTGTCGTATTGTCGGGGCTGGTTCCGTGGCACGTGGTTTGGGTGCTGGACTTGCGGCGATGGCTGCGGGATGAAAGACTGGCTGTTGTTCCGGTTCTGATCCGGCATCTGCATCTGCGGCATTGCTTGATAGTTTTTCAGCGGCAATGTTTGGGGAACCTTATGCGGCGCCAGATGGGTTTTCTGCGGCAACGCTTGGATGACATTTTGCTGCGACGCATGGCTGGCATTGTGCGGCGACGCATGGCTGGCATTGTGCGGCGACGCTTGGCTGGCATTGTGCGGCGACGCCTGGATGACATTTTGCGGCACCGCTTGGATGGCATTTTGCGGCACCGCTTGGATGGCATTTTGCGGCACCGCATGGATGGCATTTTGCGGTGTTGTTTGGATGACATTTTGCGGTGACGCATGGCTGGCATTTTGCGGCGACGCATGGCTGGCATTTTGCGGCGACGCATGGCTGGCATTTTGCGGCGACGCATGGATGACATTTTGCGGTACTGCTTGGATGTCATTCAGCTTTGTTGTTTGGGACACCTTATGCGGCTCTTGCGCTTCTCGCTCCGCGGTTGCTATGCCATCCACCCGCACGTACGCTCCTGTGCGGCTCTGCGTTGCGGTCATGATCTTTGGGGCTACCGGAGTAGCGGCTTCAGTGGATACGGTTCTGTTGCCATTGCCGCTGTTCGGTCGCGGCAGGGATCCGGTGCTGCAGATCACCTGACCACTGCAGTCGAGGGTGACCCTTGCCCCCTGGCGTCCGGGATACTGCGCGAACATCCCGGTCGGCGACAGCGGCGATGTCTTCTGGAGAGATCCGAGAGTTGTGGTCGGTGGACAAGCGATGCTGTTGGGTCGTCTTCCTCGGTCGTTAGCGGGCCTCGTGAACGTGGTCATGACCGTGTCTGCAGAAGGTGAGAAGTCAGCCCTCGAGACCTGCTCGGCCACGGACACCAGCTCCGGCTCGTAGACGGGGCGGCTTGGTCTCCGCGGCCACGTGTTCGTGGAGACCCCAGCGCCGAAGGATGCGCTTCTGCCAAAAGACCTCGGGAGCGTGCGGTTGCCGGGCTGCGTGGTCCACACTCCAGAACCACCGAAAGCTCCAGAACCGCCAAAACCTCCGGCAACTTTCTCCTCCTCGTCGTCGCTTTGGTTCGGAGTGACCACGCACAGCGACGGTATCCTGCCTGTTGTGATTGTCGTCTTCAGCTTCAGCCGCTCCCCGCTGCTGGTTTCAGCTTCGGAATCCGACGGCGTTGCTGATGCCACGTTGTCCATCTTGAACACCGAGGAAGAAGCCAAGGAGTATGAAGCCGACAAGTCAACATCGTCTTTCGGCAACGTCTTCTCGGCAGAACCCGCCGGATCATCCTGATTTGGTTTTCGGCTCGCAGGATTACACGGATCAGGTTTGCAGCTGAGTGTTGACGTACGTGGTGGCGGCGGCGGCGGGACCTTCTTAGGCGACTCCGGATCCTGGTCCGGGGCAGCATCGGTGGAGTCCTTGTTGGATGTGTCTTCGCCGGACGTTGTCTTCTTGGACGAGGCCTTGCTGCTGCTGGTCAGCGAGCACACCGAGGACTGGCTGCCGCTGCTACCCTGGTCCTGCTCGCGGAGGTCGGACAGCCGGGATGTCTTACCGGGGTGCCGGGAAATAGGCAACGTGCGCAGACCGCTGTCCGTGTGCATGGAGGTGTAGTAGCCGTCGTTGTCCACTGAGAACTCGGAGGACTCGCCGTCGTCCACGAAAGCCAGGGGAAGGGGGCTGAGGGTGCGGCGGTGGATTCGCGGCGTGATAGTGCCGGTGGAGCTGGCAGCATCCGTGACCTCGCCCCCGGCTGACCGGCCCAGGGCACCTTCCTCCTCCAGGCTGCGAAGCCAGCGTGCCGTGTCAGTCTTCACCGTGCGCCGGGTGAACTTGAAGCCGGGCCTGCGGGACGAGGAGTGCGTGCTGTCCGACTGGTATCCGGCGTTGACCGAGTCCTGCCACCTGTGAAAGATTGAACAGAAACGAAATTAGACAGCGTGTCGATAGGCATGTGTTGAGCTTGCACAAATACAGACGTTTATACATGTACATGGTGCCTGTTAATTTCTGGAAATGAAATTTCCAGAGTTTTCCAGGATTTTTTCCTAGTGATTTAAGTTTGTCGAGAAAAAAAATAATTGAAATTTTCAGCTTCCCCCACTTGGCCCTGACTTTTCAAGGTTTCAAAACAAGTTTTCATGACCACTGACCATTTAAATTTAAAAATACGACATGCCAATAACTATTATGTAAAACTTATTATTGACTTGTTGAATTTCCCTGACTTTTTCAAAGTAAATCCATTTTCCATGACTTTCCAAGCCTTTTTAATTTCCCTGACTTTTCCAGGTTTTCCAGGACAGGGGGAATCTTTGCATTTAGTAATAACAACAAGGGAAAGCCAAATGCGAATTTTTTTTAAAAAAAAAACGATCTAAAATGGGTGGTTTTTAGTCAACTTGACCCAACAAACACAACGCAATGAAGGATTTCACGAACTGTCTTTGAAAAACTAGAAAAGAAATAATGCATTTTAGGTATATTTTCCGCGAAAAGAAATTTTTGAGGGATTTAATATAAAAAAAATACACGATCACCAATACAACAGTTTTAGACCATCTTGACAACTGCAGAACCAGGCCCTTTTTTAAAAAACTAGATCTCAAATGTTAGGTTTCTTGTCACATTATCAAACAAATATATCTCAATTATGGATTTATCGAACATTTGAATTCTAATAATAATTTAGTGACATCATAGGCGAAATATGTAGTACATTCATGTATCTCAAAGAAGGACTTCACGAACAACTATTAAGAATCATACCGAACAAACAAAACAATTTTGATACTGAAAAATTCCTGGTTTGAATTGCACATTCCCTTAGTTTTCTACGTGTTTTAGTTTTTCAAGGGTCTAGCTGATTCAAACTTATTAAGTGGGAAAACATTAAGCGGGACAGCTTGTCACGGACATCCTCTCTACTTGCTATATGATAACGTGGTTTTATAGGTAAACTTATAAAGCGGGAAACTTTACATCCTGGAAAAATCAACACAGGCCCTATGGGATTTATTTCTGGACTCATCATCAGTACTTATTTCTCGGGAAAACATTCTAAGTGGGTTCTACTGTATAGGGATCCACGAGGCTAAGAATCCGATACGTTTAGACAACAAAATCACCACCGTACCTTTCATCGCTGGGCGTCATCCTATCGGACAGCGCCGAATCCTTGCTGAGCGAAGTCTGCGACCCGGTCCGGTTGAGCAGGTCCGGGGACACCGCGGTCCTCACCGGCTCCTCCGATTCCATCGAGGTCCTCGTGCTGCTGCTGGCACTCCAGTTGCCGGACGATGACTGACCGCCGTCCTCCTTGCTGCTTCCCCGCGCCGAGTTCTCCCTTAGCTTCACCGCCGTGCTCATCGTCTGCGACAGCGTGGATATGGGCAGGCTGCTCCTGTTCTTGGCGTTTCTGGAACCGGTCCTCCTGCCGACACCAACGCTGCCCGTGCTCGCTGTGCTGCACGTGGCCACGGCGCTGTCGGTGCTGGACTTACTTGGACTGCTGCCGGCACTCTTGTCCTCCGTGATGGCTGACGGCAGCAGAGACGCTAACAACCCGCGGCGTGTTTTCTTGACCCGGTCCAGCTCCTCGTAGATGCCGATGCCGCCGATGATGCTGTTGCGGTTCCTGGAGCGACGCTGGAACCAACGGAATCCGGATGAGGCGCTATCCGTCGATGCCTTCTCGTCAACATCCCGAATCGCGTTTTCTTTCTTTTCGGCAGATCCATCATTGTTGCTTTTCTTCAGCATGCTCTTCTTGCTCCTGTTCAGCGAGTTGAGCTTGCTCTTGGAGCTGGTCTTGGAGTCGTCCTCGAAGCACACGTGGCTCTGACGTGACGTGCCGGCCTCGAAGTCGCACGTCTGCGTGCCAGCCGTGGACAGATTTACGTTTTTCTTGTTCAGGGCAGCTTCCAGGTCCTTGTTGTCCACTCCGCCAGTTACGGTGTTGCGTCGCTTGCCTCGCTTCTTGCGCTTCGTCATGGCCTCCATTTGCTACGGGGAGGAAAACAGGAGAAAGTTAGCTTTCTGGCAACGGTTCAAGCGGTTCAAGTTTAGCCAAGAAGAGCCGGGATGAAAGTAGGTTAAAATAATCATCCCGGTGAATTAAGCGAATCCTACGGGAGATGCGGCGAGACAAAGCAGGATTACGACAACGAATAAATTTTATACGCAAGACGTGTTTGAGATTGCGTCTTATCAGCGTTACGAGGAAATTGAAGCACC
Organism: Kryphioiulus occultus; assembly: GCA_034687865.1. NCBI lineage: Eukaryota > Metazoa > Arthropoda > Diplopoda > Julida > Julidae > Kryphioiulus > Kryphioiulus occultus. The sequence goes on from JAQGAF010004046.1 coordinate 7,857, forward strand.
TGATTCTACTTGAGATAGGAAATTAGATTAGGCAAGGTTTGTTTAGACAGGTTCTACTGTAGTTTGCAAAACCCTGACTACATATTTATGATAGTTTTGTACGTTATGTTATCAATTTCTTAGAAACTTTGGGCAAATAGTCCGAAGCACGTAAACACCAAAACAAATGTTAAAAATATGTTATCCAAAGTTTCGCAAAGCAAAATGCAAAGCTTAAGAAGGTCAACCAAAAAAATTTAGGTTAGCATCCATCATTTGTGATCCCAACATGGTCAAGATCCCCAAATTTATGATTTTGTTTATGAGATTTTCAACATTCTGCCTATCCAAATTTCTGGTAAATGGTGTAAGAAAATTAACATGTTCAATGGATAATGAAAGGTTTGTCACTTTGTTGATTTCACTAAAATATCTGCTCATTACCAATGTTTCAAACGTGTTACACGTATAAATCAGGGTTCCCTCAGAGATGAAATTTCAATTTCCCCGACATTTTTATGCTTTAAAACAATTTCTGTTGACTAATCTGACCACTGAAAATGACAAATATGCCGTATGCAAATGTTATTGCTGCTTATAATGAATAGGGTTGTTCACACAAGTTCTACTGTAGTTTGCAAAACCTTGACTACATATGCATGATAGTTTTCCATGCCCAAAGCACGTAAACACCAAATGAAACTTCAGAAATCATTTATCCAAAGTTAAGCAAAAAATTACAAATAAGCAGCAGACGGTACAAAAAATTTCAATAGGAAACAGAAATTAGTTAAACTTGACAATTTCATCATTATTTTTTTTCCCACAGAATTACTTGTCATCCCTTGATTTTTGTGCTAACCAACAACTAGCTGTATTACATGTATTACATGTATTAACGATTCGTTGAATTTTCCTGACTTTTCAAAGTAAATCTGGTTTTCCTGACATTTCCAGGGTTTTCATGTCTGGGGAGCCAATTTCAGACAACCAATCTGTTGAAAGCAAAATGACGGCAGTGAAACACACAGCAGTCTACATGTATAAAAGCATTCAAAATCTCAGAATTTCTTGAAATAAAGAGATAAAACATGAGCTGGGCAAAAACTTACAGGTTTGTTACTCTCGCAAATAAGCTCACCTGTATGAAGGACCTCCGCAGAGAAGTCATCCTCCTGAAGCCGGTGCCCGTGACGTCGATGGGCACGTCACTGTAAGGATACTTGAGCGACAGGACATACGTCTTCTCTTCGGGAGTGGGCAGCTGTCGCAGGATGTCCTCCTCAGAGAGGGAACCGGAAGAGGTCTCACCTTCGGAGGAGCCCTCACGCTCTTGGTTGCTCAGCTGGGTGGAGAAGACGATGGAGTCCAGCGTGTCGTCGTCACTCAACCAATCCCGAGGTGCTGTGCTCAAGCTGGCAGGCTGTAAAAAGTAATGTAAAATCAATTAAGAATTTAAGATTAGTTGTTGGTTTTGGAGATTTGGACATGGTACAACAATCAGATACTTGTAGAAAAAAAAAATATGACACAGTGACAAGAAAAAGAAATTGTCCAATTTTGGTTTGAAAGATTTAAGCTGAAGGAAAATATGATAAAATTGCTGAGATAAATCCAATTTCTGTTTGTTTGGTTCTTTTTTTTTTCAAATTGGTATATTTTGGTTTCAAAACATTTGCTTGAAAAAGAAAATTTCACCAACATCATTAGACATGAAATGATAATTTCCAAATTTCGCATTCAAGGGTTTTGGAAACAATACTACAAAATTGTTCAGACAGATCCAATTTTTTTGGGAAATTTCATCAACAACTTGAGACATGATTTGTCGGTTTCCAAATTCCTTCTTTCAAGAGTTTTCAAAAGTATTAAAAAATTGTTCAGACAGTTCCAATATTGTATGTTTTTCAAAAAATAGGTACTGTATATGTATGTTCTTGTTTCAAGATATTTGCCTCGTAAAAAGGCAACATCATCAATGTTTTGAAACCAAAACATACCAATGTTTTCAAAAACTTGTTTTCAAACAATTTTGTGGTATTTTTGTGTGGTATAGTTTTGAAAACCCTTGAATGAGAAATTTGGAAATTAATATATATTAATTTCAAAATTTCTCATTCAAGGGTTTTCAAATTAATGGAAATTAATATATATTAATTTCAAAATTTCTCATTCAAGGGTTTTCAAAACTATACCACGCAAAAATACCACAAAATTGTTTGAAAACATTGGTATGTTTTGGTTTCAAAACATTGCTTGAAAATGGAAATTTTACCAACATCTTGACATGATATGTCAACTTTCCAAATTTTTCCAGTCAAGGGTTTTCAAATGTTTCAGCTCTGGTTTCAAAACATTTACTGGAAAAGGGAAATTTCGTCAACAACTTTAGACATGTTAGTTTCCAAATTTCTTCATTCAAGTGTTTTCAAAACTATACCACGCAACAAATACCACAGAATTGTTCATACAGATCCAATTTTCTGTGGTTTTCAAAGTTTGCCAGAAAAGGGAAATTTTAGTAACAACTTCAGACATGATATGACAAGTTTCCAAAAAATGTTTTCAGTCAAGGTTTTTCATATGGCATGGTATACCATTCAAAAATACCACAGAATTATTGATACATATCCAATTTTCTATGTTTTTTTAAAGATAAAATTGGTATGTTGTGGTTTCCAAACATTTACAAGTAAATGTAAATAGCACCAACATCCATAGAGACAATTTGTTAGTTGCCAAATTTCTATGTCATTCAGGGGTTTTCAAAAGCACACAATTTCACAAAACTTTGTTGCTGCCCATGCAATGACCATTGACGTACCCTCCTCATCTCTATTTCCACGTCGAAGTTGACCTTGACGTCCTTGAAGAAAGGCAGGCATAGAAAGCACTTGGATGACCGTCGTCCATCCTGCCTGTAGCGGTCAATCTGCCGCATGACTTGGACCGGTGAGACCACGGCCGAATCGTACAGACGATGGACGAAGGCCGGTCGAGTGGACGCCACGAAAAAGCCTTTGTCCAGCGGTTGGGGGGAGACATAGTGGTGACGAAGGCGGCCAAATTCGGACAGAGTGCCCACAGCTATGAGAGATGGATAAAAAAAACGCAAGAGAAATTAGAGTTGGATTGTCAAACATATTTTTCAAAAATATCACAATTAATACTGATGATAATTTGAAAATAAGACATTATAAATATCATTACAAGATCATACAGGGTTCATACCAAAGTGTACAACTCAATTTCCCTGATTTATCAATTAATTAGTTGGTTTGTCAAAAATATTTTTTTCAACAATTCACAATTAATACTGATGATAATTTGAAGATAAGCCATTAGAAATATCATTACAAGATCATACCAAAACTTACAACTCAATTTCCCTGATTTATCAATTAATTAGTTGGTTTGTCAAAAATATTTTTTTAAAAAATTCACAAGTAATACTGATGATACTTTGAAGATAAGACAAATATCATTACAAGATCATACAGGGTTGATATCAAAATTTTCAACTCAATTTCCCTGACTTATCAATTAATTAGTTGGTTTGTCAAAAATTCACAATTAATACTGATGATAATTTGAAGATAAGACATCTGAAATATCATTACAAGATCATACAGGGTTCATACCAAAACTTACAACTCAATTTCCCTGATTTATCAATTAATTAGTTGGTTTGTTAAAAATATTTTTCAAAAATTCACAATTAATATCGATGATAATTTGAAGATAAGACAACTATCATTACGAGATCATGCAGGGCTCATATCAAAACTTAGAACTCAATTTCCCTGACTTATCAATTAATTAGTTGGTTTGTCAAAAATATTTTTTTCAAAAATTAACAATTAATACTGATGATAGCTTGAAAATAAGACAGAGTAATCATTACAAGATCATATTTTTATGCAACAGAACATTTTTGGACAGGAAAGGGGTGTGTCCATGGTCACCCCTGGGTACCCCTGGGTTCCCCCATGCAGGGGTCCAGTGGCCCGTGAGTCACGTGTTTGTTTGGGGGCGCCACCTGGTTAACATTTAAGGAGTGGAGACGGGGTTAAAGGGACACACCCAGAATGCATCTGGCTTCCCCTCCACCAAAGAGGGCGTTGGTGCGCAAGATGGCGGCCGCAAAGCGAGATAATGCAAAACGAGTATTAACAAAGGAACCAGTTTCGGTATACGTCCCCCATCAACCCACCCAGCTAGTCGATTATCATCCTCCTATTATCAGTTTTTCCCCTTGCAGAGTCAAAGCTGCACCCATTTTATTTTTCTGAGGCTTTTTCCCCTTATTTTCAGAAAATTAAACTAGTTACTGTAGATAACAACAAAATGCAGCTTTACGAGAGCCATACTGCAACTCTTTCAAATTATTCGAGATACCCCCTCCCCAAAGAACTTGATCCTGACTTCAACGTGATTTCAAGAACTTGATCGTAACTTCAATGTGATTTCAAGAAGTTGATCCTGACTTTAACGTGATTTCAAGAAGTTGATCCTGACTTCAATGTGATTTCAAGAACTTGATCCTGGCTTCAGTTGATGAAGTTCCACATGCCACGGTACTTCTTTGAAAGGCTACGAAGTCAAGAAGTCCTAGATGATTCCATGATATCTTGTATTATATGGAAGTCCAAATGAAACCCTAGAAGTCTCCATTAAGTTCTGCGATTTCCCCTGAAGTCCTGAAAGTTTCTCATAAAGTCCTGAAAGTCCTGGAAGTCATCATTCTGTCCCGTAAGTCCCTATAAAGTCCTGAAGATCACGTGAATTCCTGGAAGTCTCCATGAACTCCTGAAAGTATCCCATAAAGTCCTCAATGTTCCAATTCAGTCCTGGAAGTCATCATCCTGTCCTTGCAGTCCCAACTTCAATCCTTGAACATCAGAAGTTCCCATATGTCACTGAAAGTCTCTTTGAAGCCCCACTATAGACACTGAAGTTTGAAGTCATGCTGAAGTCGCTCAAGTCCGGCAATATCCTTGAAGTCCGCAGCCTGGACTCGTCCACACTTCGTGACTTCACCCAAAAACTTCGGTCAGACTTCCATGATGACTTCATTGGGACTTCAACCAACAGATACACCTATTCTCACAAGTTGCCAACAACTCGTTTCAGACACCCTGAAGATGACCTAAGATACCGTCTTAGTTTCTGCCAACGTTAGTTTCACTGTAACGCCATCTAACGTAACAGAATCCATTGAAGTGACCACCACCAGTGGTCCATCCGCACCCTAAATCCCTAAATCCCTTCTCCCCTAGAACCCCTAACCATATGCATTCTCCCCAAATCCCTCGTCCTTAGACTTACTCAACACAACGCGTTTTAATACCTGCTGCACACCTGGGGAAGGTGAAACAGATAAAAGGTTGGCTTTTTTTTGCGCCTAAATGATGTCAGCATTTTCCGACATCGTTTTCGATAAATCAGGAGGGCGGCCATTTCCCCTCGCAATCTCAGGGAGCCATCGGAAAACCAGCACCCATCAGGGCTACCCGTTGCTAACTAAAGTAACTTGGCTCGTCCTAGGTGGCGCTGCCAAGAGATAAGAAACTTTGAACCACTTTATGCAAATCAAGAATCACCCACTCACTAGTTCAGTTTTTAAGTACAGTGGGTTTTAAGTTAATGGAATCACATTCAGGAAATATAGGAAAAAGGAAAAAAAAATATAGGAAGAATATAGGAAAAAGGAAAAAATATAGGAAGAATATAGGAAAGAGAAAAAAATATAGGAAGAATATAGAAAAAGGAAAAAAAAATATAGGAAGAATATAGAAAAAGGAAAAAAAAAATATAGGAGGAATTTTGGAAAGGAAAAAATATAGAAAGAATATAGGAAAAAGGAAAAAAACATAGGAAGAATATAGGAAAAAGGAGAAAATACAGAAAAAAATGAAAAAAAATATAGGAAGAATATAGGAAAGAGAAAAAAATATAGGAAGAATATAGGAAAAATGAAAAAAAACTAGGAAGAACATAGGAAAAAGGAAAAAAATATAGGAAGAATATAGGAAAAAGGAGAAAATACAGAAAAAATGATATAACTAACCAGATTAATGTCATCATCATAGTGATGACAGTATCCATACTAATTTTTATATATTGACATCAGGAGTGCAAAAAAACAATTCATCACAATAGAGTATAGTGATATCAATGGTGATCATAGACTAATCTTTCCACCAGGGCACCTTAAGCAAATCCAAAATTACCCACTCACTATTTTAAAAGTACAAACCTTACACAATCTACATGTAGCTCTATTTTGAGCATGACTTATCAATGCTTTGCTTGCACTAAGTAGGCTGTATCGCAGCGTGTGTCAGCACTTGCTTTTGATTATTAATTTCTGCTTGTCCATTAACGCCGTGAAGTGCACTCGATAAGTAATTTCTTGAAAAAAACGGCATCGATCGGAACTGAAGCGCACCTACAGTCAACGACACGATATCATTCAATACTGTGAAAAACGAGTTATCACAACGATAACAGTACACGTGCATCGAAGCCCAATTTTAAACCAATGACCTTTCAAGGACTTTCAAGGACTACTTCAAACCTAGTTACTTAGTAAAAAAAAAACGAGTAAACCAGTTGAAAACATGCAAGAACGTAACCCATTTGAGTAAATTATACCTGTGGGTGGTCAACCAAATGCTGTGTCATCATCGTGTTTTTTTAATAGAAATTTTGCATTAAAATAATTTGTCATCCAGTTTTTAAATAAAAAATTTCGCCAACGCGTTTTTATTATCAAAACGGTGCTTCAATTTTCGTTATTAGTATTTTTAAATATATGCACATCTATTTGAAATTCATTATTTCTGGTATAGTGTTTCACAGAAATTTGGGATAAAAAAGGCAATCATCCAGTTTAGAAAACAATTTCGTCAAAGGCGTTTTTTATTGAAAGTGTGCTTTAATTCGTTATTTAAGTATCGACATTAGTTAAAATTCATTATTTCTGCTAGGGCTTTCAAAGCATTAAATGTCTAAACATTTCAAAGCAATTAATTATTATTAAGATACATGTAGTTTTTGATAGAAATGTGGGCTAAAACCCAACGTTGATGATAAAATTTTTAAGAAATTTTCGCTCAATTGAATTTGAAAATCTGAAAATCGACATTTATGTCATTGCCCATAATACATTAACGACCCCAAATTCAATTTGGTTTTTTAAATTGCTGACGATAAATTAACTTATAATTCTTGGTCAGGGGCTAACATTCTTTCAAAGTCCTTCCAAAAATAATGTTTTCAAAGTAGATTTAGATATTTAAAAATATTAAGCACAGTTTCACTATAAAAACCCAATTTGGGCTACCAGTTGCGCCGGACGACTCCTAGATGGCGCTGGAGCTCGTGAATATCACTGTCATTGGAAACGCAGTGCAAATACGCATCTCCAGGCGCCATCTTGTCGCCTATCTGATTCGTAAGCTACAGGAAGGTCCTTACCTATACCCTTACGACTAAACTGGATACCAAGACTTGGGATCCAAGGGACTACTTAGAAATTGGGAGTGCCACCAGGAAGTGTCTCGGGGCCACTCTAATTCTTATTATTCATTAACGACCTGCCTAAATTACTTTCTCGTAGATCAAAATTATTTGCAGATGA
>JAQGAF010004047.1:0-15480 GCA_034687865.1 Kryphioiulus occultus
TTTTTGCTGTAGAAACCGTAAATGTTGCTAAAATCTTCGGGTTTTTTGCGTTTTGCACTCGTATTGGGGTCTATTTTAGAGATCATTAAGAAAAAAGAGCGAATTTGATAGTCGAATTTCCATCGATTTCCTGAAAAAACCAAAGTATAGGCTTGGATTTTTTCATGCAAAAACAAACATTTTGTCAAAATCTTCGGGGTTTTTGCTTTTTCCACTCGTACTGGGGTCTGTTTTCAAGATCAGCTCGAAAAAACCCGAAAAAGATAGTGCAATTTCCAAGATTTCTGGAAAACAAACCAAGGCCTTATGCATGTACAGATACATGCCGTCTATAGTGCACAGTACGTGTTTTTCATATTTTATTTTAATTTGTGTTTGTGAAGAAAAACAATGTCCCCCCCATTGCCTGTTGAGGACATAATTGTATTTTGACGTAATAAAATCGCTCTTTTTCTATTTAATTAAGCTTTTGTGGTCTATTTACATTGCGTAATCTAGAAAACGAAAAATAAACCGTTCCAAGTGATAAAATGAAAAAAAATAAAAAAAACTGTTCAATGTAGGGCAGAAATACAATATTTTGTCAACGATTTATATCGTGTACTAGTGGCTTATTCCGTAAGGTGTGGGGCTTGGAAGTTTTCACTTCTTTGCTAGTTGCGGGTTCGAGTCCTGCGGTGCGACATGTCCTCCATTGCTCTCAAGGAACTTTCTCTCCTACTCTCTTCTCACCCCTACGTTCCCCTCTCTGGGGACGTGGGTCCCTTCCTCCGCGTCACCCCGTACGGGGTGTCCTGGAGGAGGGGAACAGGGTGAGTGGGAGGGATGTGGAACTATGAGAGCGTGGGTGAAAGTTTTTGAATCTAGGCTATCTCTTCGATGCACGTCGTCTACGGTCTTATTGAATTTCAAAAATTCATTTTTTTTCTCTTATTTTTAAAGTGACCAGTAAATATTTTTAAGACTATTTCGCAACCATTTATTTCATTTCACGATAATAAGCCTGGAAAAAAGAAATGAAATTCGCCACATTTCCTCTGGCTAGATGCAAACTCAAACAAAACGAGCAATTTTACACTTTTCATAATGCAATAAGGATATGCACGCCTGGCATACAGTATATACAGGGCATTTTTTAAGAACAATGAATAAACGCACTTTGGCCATTGCAATATGCGGCTCCAAAAACAATGCAGAAATCTCGAAGTTCAACCAGACTCAATAAACAAAATTTTCCCGCAACTTTGTCAATTTACAGTTGTTTACGAAATCATTTTCAAACGACTTGCCGACGTCATCGAGTGCTCAATTTGGTGCGTACAGTATGTTAATTTAGCGCTACATTCCATTATGTTGAAAGTACATGGATCAAAGTCATTTGGTCTCCGAGGTTTCATCAACTTTGAACTTTAACAAACTACTGTACGTTTGATATCCAAGTGCAACCTCGGTGCAATAAGCCTACATTGAAAGTGTTTACATCTGGCAATTCGGACAGCCTAATACAGTGTATAACTAAAGGTAAGTTTACGCCAGGTAACAAAACATGTTATATTAACAAGTTGTGATATACTGTAATGTAAACGCACGTTAACTCTGTTCAACTTGTTATATAACACCCACTGTGGGTCATCAATATATAACATGTTTTGTTGTAGCATCTACTTCGCGAATAACAATTTTGGAAGAATGCATGCAAAAAACCAATTTTTTTTAAAAGCCATATTGTAATTTCTACACTATAACATTAAAAAATACGCCCAATGTTATGCCTCCATGTACATGTATATGTTAACTACATGTAGGTCAGCATGATGTCAACAGAATACATCTATTTTTGACAACTTTAGGAAAATTGGTTGAACTCCATAACTCGGGCCTGCCTAATCACTTTCAACCTTACCATGGTGACTACTAATTTTTGAAAACGAAACCCCTGAGTTTTCCAGGGTCATATTTTTCCAGGTACCAAAATACTGTATATTTGAATGATTAAACGTGAGCCACTATTAGGCGAAATTTCTTGAACTACACTGTAGATCTGAAATGGTACGTTTTAGTCAACTTTACGAATCAAACATAATGTACATGTACATGTATACGCTGTATCCCAATGATGGATTTCACAAACATTTCTTTGAAAAATTCAACCAGAAATATGGGATTTTGAGTACATTTTCCTTGAATTCTTTTTGAAAATAATAGGCCTACTAATAAAGAAAGAAATTTTATATAATGTTAGATAATAAATAATGCAGTTTTAGACCATTTTGAAAATTTCAGAAATAGTAATATTGTCAGAAACTAACTCAATGGACAAAACCTAAATAAAAAAAATTACCAGAAATAACAGCCGGCGCCGGTGGTTGAGTGGTAGCGCACTGGCCACTCGACCCAAGGGTTGCGGGTTCGCATCCCGTCTCATACCATATGCTGAATTTTAGGAAAATGGTAGAATTGATTATCTGACCTATCTTTGTCTAGCTGACTTCTCAAAATTATAACGAACAAACACAAAACACAATTTCGACACACAAACATAAAATGTTGAATATAAAATTCCCATAGGGTTTTAGGTTTTCCAGGTTGGTAGTCACCATGCTAAATTAGGCCATGTGGTGGTTTATTAAAATATATCCAAGACAATGAATTAAATTAAAAATCGAAAGAAGAATGGACGTGGCAAATTTTTGTAGAACTGGAGATTCCAGAAGGATGGGTTTGGGGGCAACGATTATGTTTCTGCAACTTGTTATATCAAACCTAGGTGAAAGCAGAAGTATCCAATGCATTCTGACAGCGACATTACATCTTGGACAACACTTGTGAAAGAAATTCTTCGTGCCGACACAGCAGAAGGTAATCGGGTGACTAGCTACCTTTGTGCTACGGAACACATGTGTAACACCTCTTGATGGTCATACTTCAACGGTGCACATAAACCTAAAATATATTCAACAAAAACAACTGCTAATACATATGGTCACCACGTTTGTCTGTCTTCATGTGACACCATTCAAGTGTCTCAGCTGATGTCAGATTTGTAAACTATTCTAGAAACAAATTTGAAAACAGGAATTAGCAAAAGCTGTACTTGTGTCTTCAGAGAAAATCCTGAAATTTTTTTTGTAAGTATCTGTGCCCTGCCTTCTCACAATGTGGTCGTTTAACACATTTTAAACATTTATCAACTTAAAAATTGTTTAACAGCATTTGCGTTTACCTTGGAACAAAAAAGCAAAGTGGTAACGTAAACCTTGGTGCTTTCTCCAGAAATCGAGCAAATGTGAATATGGAATTCGTTCTTTGTTTGCATGTGACGTGAAATTTACCACATTAAGAGTTCACATTTGTTAAACTTTCAAATAAACTGAAATAAAAAAGTTCATTTTTTAAAGTGTCCACATTAGTAAACAGACATTTTGAACACAATTTTCCAGTTGAGCAATATCATTAAATTGTTTTAAAATATATATTTTTTCCCATTAACCAAAATGTACAATAATTAATTTTAAGTGACCTAGGCTGTAGATACCCTGAACTACGTTATACATACTGTAATTTGAATTGTAATAAAGGCCAGTAACACCATACCATTACTTTATAAAGATCTTCCCAGCATCTCTCAATGTTATTTTGGCTTAGTATACTGTACGTGAATTTCGACTCCCAATTTTGAAAAACATGTACTCTTTCCTTCACTCTCCTCCTTAATTTCCTAAGCAAGTTTAGCAGTGTTTTCCCTTTAGAAAAAAAGTCCAATTTTATCCATAAAATTTGAAACCTGAACACTATACATGTACTGAAGGTAAACAACGAAATTTTGTAATTCAATTTAAACTTATCTTTTCTCTTACATTGTTAGCACTGTTGAGGGAATGTTGCAATTTTCCCATGTTACAGTCAAACCAATACTAGAAATAGGAAACAAGTAAAATTAATTATGGTCGTTGAATTGTTTCAAATAACCATCAAATTGAATAACAAGGCCAATGCAACCTCCTAAGACATACATTGTACATGTAGAGTAGAAAAAATGTGGGAAAATTATCTGTTTGAATAATGAACGAACATGTTTTCTCTGGTTGAACATTGTTTCTCCTGGCGAATTTCTATGACCCATTTACAGACACAAGGTCCTGTTCCTCAGTATATCAAGTTCTCATAAGGGCTAATAGAAAAGATCTGAAACAAAACAATTCAACCTCCATGTGCTGTTTTTAAAAAAAAGTCGCATGTGGAGCTTTTATATTATTAATAATCTCGTCAAACAAATTTGTGAAAATTGGGTAAAACCAATCATTTGGGTTTAGTTTTTAAAAACATTTAGCCTGTGGCCAGCAGTGCTTTTAAATGACTAATCTCGCCAAACAAATTTGTGGAAATCTTGGTGAAATTATTCATGTACATGTAGGTGTAGTTTTTTATACAAAAAATCACCTGCAGCACTGTTAAATTATTAATATCACCAAACAAATTTGTGGAAATTTGGGTTCAACCAATCTTTTGGGTCTAGATTTGAAAAAAAATCGACTTAATAAATATTTTAGTCTATAAAATTGTGCCTTAAAATCGAACGTTTTAAATTTATTTTTACTAAAATTTCCCGAAATTAATACCCCGATTTCAAAAAATTCTGTATCCACCCCTACCTCAGATATGAAATTTCCAACTTCCCTGACCACTGAAAATGTAAGGATTGCTACATGGATATTGCTTATTATACAGCAGGCAGAACACATTTACGTACTGTACAACTGCAAATTTAGTTTTTTAAGCGGACAATTTCATTATAAATTTCTGTAACAATATTTTGTGTTAACCAATTTACAGTATATAAAATGTAAAATCATGTACATGTATGTAAAAGCTAAGTAAAATGTATAGTTGACTTGTTAAATTTTCCTGATTTTTTTTCAAAGTACATCCATTTGCCCTGAATTTTCCAGGTCTTTTTTTAATTTCCCTGACAAATCCAGATTTTGCAGGTCTAAGAAACCCCTGCAAAAGAATTTCCAAGGCTGAAAATTTCTTCACAAAATTCCTGACCATTTTAATTGCTAATACTTTACTTTCCCTGACTGCGCAATAAGTTGCACCACTGAAGGATACCTGAGAGGAATGTGAACCTTGGCCAGTCCACCATGTGACAACATTCCAAAGCTTGAATTTAAGGATGGCCACAACTTGCGTGAATGGGATGATGAACCCTACTGATGTGCTAACAGTACTGAAATCAACCTAGCTGTTACTTAACTGTTAACCCCTTACTGGGTGAATATTTTTTGGTTATTGAAACGTAATTATCATTAGTTTTCCTTAATTAAAAAATAATTGGTAATGTTCTAAGAGGTTGCAAGTCATTAATAAGATCACATGCACCTTCTTTGGTATCTGGACATCTGGAAACGAACCACCTTTAGATTTCTTGGTATACGAGGTCGTACTGCATATTGCTTCAATAATCTTAACGTGTGATTACTGCCACAGAGCATTACATGTCGATCTAAAGTAAGAAATTAATTGTATTATTAGGATGACACAGGCACACTGTTCAAGGTAAATCTGACCCACATTATTTTTTCCATAATAAGGCATATGATGGATAAACGCCTATGGACATTGTTCATACCTCACCACCTTTTTTTGACTTTTTTGAGGACCAGATTTGTAAATTTTAGCTCTCAAAAAAATTTCTGATAATGCGTCAGACATGTTGTCATCATTTCCCCACTGATTATGTAATTCTTGACAAACTGAGCTAAATTTACATAATCTTCAAAATATAAGATATAGACGACGTTTAGCGCATATAGTTCTTAAATCCTCCTAGGCCATCAACACAAGGCAGTTGAAAAACTTGCATTCCTTTGAGAGATGGCACCTGGAATTTGTAATTGGTTGCTCGGATTATTTCCTGGAGTTGCCCACGACACACAAAAGTGAGCAATTTATAATCGCCATGAACAAAGCTTAGTTTCTTGGCTGCTGAAAGCTTTTAACTTGCCTTTCACATGCAATTTAAAGGCTTACAGTTGTACACGTACCTGTGTTATATTACATACACTGTACATTGCAAAGAATGTAACGAAGGCAAAAGACATTTGCAAACATTAAGAAGGGTCTGTTTAAAACAATAAAATCGAATTTTTAACTGCTAAAAAAGCAATAGCACAGTAATGACAAACTTATACAGTGAATCGTTCAGTCTTTTATTTTTTTGTGTAACACGTTCACCTATGTTCTGGCTGTTATGATACCGTATCTAAAATGAGGATACCAAGCAACACTGTTGCCCACACAGCCCCAAACACCAGAACCTCTACCCGACCCCTCCAATAGAGCCAGCAGTGGTGAATTTGGGACTGCATGTGCATGCGGGATATTTAAGGCAGTGTCAGAAATCTTCGTTTGTATATCATGACTGCCAGAACATGCATGAATGTGTTGCAACATGAAATAAAAGAGTGCCAGAAAATTAGGGCTAGAGTAGACATAATAGGTTTGCCATGTTGTGCCATTACTTTTTTGGCCGTGAAAATTCGATATTTTTTTTAAATTCCAAGTTTTTGTTATATGCTGTGTAATGTACGTTATATAATGAAAGTATACGTTTACAACTACATGCCTTCTAATTTACCTGTGAACAGCAAATTTCATACATTTACCGTGCCGATGGCTTTTGCTAACCGCATGACGTCATGGTCCATGTATCGGTTGAATCTTTCTTGTACCGGTACAAGATCTAAGATTATACAAGCAACGCATAAAACTTCGAAAAACACTTACATCCCGGCGTACCATTTCAAATAACTTTCGGTTTACCACGAGATAATCTGAATTTGCCATTTGAAATAACAACTAACTAGACTAATCCAAAACTGAAAATGATGTCGGCGTCGAATTCGAAATTCGAACGTCAACGCAATAAATAACAAGCTCGCGCTTCGGGCCATTTACAATGAGAATAAAACGCCGCATGATGGCGATACTGGCGTGCGTATTTGCAATGCACATGCATAACGAGACAGAAACGCCGCTCAAAGGCGCCACTAGCCTGATCAAATCGAACTCGTGTTTCCAATGATTATCCATGGACAGCTTCATCCATAGAGATCTGCTCCGTTCGTAGGCCTGTTATTTAGCCTAGGGGCGAGGATGCTGGTGTCCATTACTTTATAAAACCATGTTACACATGCTCTCCGGCAACACTCGCTTTTATTTCTAATCGAACAACGAATATTTAGTTAATTAAGGTCGTGCGACGTATTGGAAAAATCAAAAATATCTGAAACTGAGCAAGAATCGACGTGTTCGAATCCGAGCTTTTGTTTCTCGAAAGCACTTCCCACAATCCTTAGCGGCCGTTGCCTAGGTAACAAGGTTGCCACGGTAACAGCCGCCATGATAGTTGAGAAAAACTTTCTACTCTACAGACTACAGGGGTGACTTGAGATTTCATGAAAGTACACTTAAAAAGTCGACTCACCTGCAAGAATCGAGCAAAAATTGCATAAAATTCCTTAGGCATATTTGAGGCGCAAACTGTCGAACTTAATGCAACCTAAATTTGCATTATTTTTGACATATGCGTTCTTGTAGCCCTGTGGCCATAAAAGTGTTTCTGAATGCAATTTGATTAGACAGTTAGAGAAATTTCGTACTAAGTATTACCTTTTGACGTAATCTCCTGTGCCAAAATGTGTTTTCGGCGAAATGTTAAGAAAACTACATATTTCGTTCGAAATCTATGCCATGATTTCGTGCGAAATGCGTACTCACACGAAATAAACGGAAAAAATGTGCGCATGCGTAGAAAACATTGTGATCACGCCAATGGGGACTTTCGTAAAATAAATCCCTAGGGATATAGCAGAACTATATGTATGGTCACAAATCTTTATTACTGATTTGGGGTATTTTCGCCCGAAATTTTCCCAATTGTTTTTACGAAATACGAAAACGGGCATGTACTTACGAAATGTAATTTCGTTTTCGTATTTATTTTATTTCGTACGAAGTTTTTCTAATACGCAGTAAAATCATCGATTATTGTAATCAACAATTCGCTTACTGTTATGATTTTTCCTCATGGAGGATTCGTAAAATGTCTAAAATGATGTTCCATCTGCTTTGAATATAGAAAATGTCGAGGTATATTCTTCAAAATTTTCGATATTCATTGACGAAAATATTCCAATAGTAGCCCCAGTGACTAAATCTGACACTTGTCAGGCTGCCTGCGAGTCCTTCAGAGCTGACTGGTAAAATGATTTTGATTTTGACGAATATGAAACGTTCGTCTTATACTGAAGGTACACCGAACTAAAATCTAGTTTTAGAAACATAGGTAATGGCTGTGTGTTTACCACTCGGTAATGGAAAACCAGATTACATATGCAGTAACATAGTGTATGCATTTTTGGCGATATGTAGGTGTCGCCCTCTACGAAATCACGTTTTTCAATTATCGCGATTTTTCTTCGGTATGTCCTCGGTATTAGTTGAGATACCACCAAAAAAGTGTCTAGATATCAGAAGCGCTAATAAGATTCAATTACAACACTTACGAATATGAGAATTTGCAACCAAATCAATATAAGTGATTCTTTTAGTTGTAAGTAGCTTTGTAAAGTTAAATTATAGTGATACTTGCTGTATGTCCATAAAGATCGGCTTTTCTTGTCATTCGAGTCATTCGGCTATTTAAATCCTTCAGCTATTGTTATCAAAATAGCTTGAGCCCAATGTTTCGACATGGGTGTCGTTTTCTAAATAGTCGTTATTCTTTGATTACTAATTTGCTAATGTTGTTTTCGTAAATTATCGTTCTTTGAAAGGTCGCAATGGCCAAGTCGTGTTTAGCAATGGTGTTTTTTTTTAAAAAGTTCTTTTGATTGTGGCGCCCTCTGAATAGTCTTTTTTATCGATTACAGATGTCAACTATGCTAAAAATCGCCTAAGAAAACAACTGCCTGCATTGTGTCGCCCTCTGCAATTTAGGTTTATCGATTACAAATGTCAGCTATGTTACAAATCACATTCTCAAACAACTGTCTGCATTGTGGCGCCCACTTCAATTTCGTTTGGTTCGTATAGTGGCAATTTTTTTCCAACAGCAAAGAAAAGAACTTATTATAAAGTGGTATATTGAGTTAAATGCAGTTCATACAAAACATGGATAACCCTTTATTCTTTGGAATAATTTATCATTTTGTTACTCATTGATTCAAGACAATTAATGAAATTATTTATAGCTCAAAATTGTTAATTCATAACGAAACAAAAAAGTGAAAAAATATTTCAAGAACGTATAACCCTTATGATTATGGTAAATAGATGGTGCTTGCATCGACATTGTCAATGACATGCACTAACTGGTACTAACTAAATGCTGAAGGTGATTTAGTGAATTAGAAAATCAGTATTTTTTTTCTGGTTCTCCACAAGGACCTCTAAAGTTCTAATTATTTTTATCAGTGAGGGCCTATCTTAATGAACGTTGACTGAGTCACAAGTTTGAAGAATAACTTCGTGGTTTTAATTAAGTTGTTTCAACAACAACTTTAATTAATAGGGAATCGTCTTTTAAATAGGGAAGCGTTTCAGCAACTTTGTGAGATATAATATCTATTATCGGATAGGATAGCGCGTTGATCGCATGTTCGCGAACACCAGATTCGTAACATATGTCTCTCTTCGGCTGTGCATCAGACTGATCCATCAGAGAACGCTTGTATTGATATTTGATTGGGTATGGGTGCAAGTCCTCATCCCATTCCCCAATACGAAACACTGGACATATGGCAATTCCTTTGCCTGCATTTGAGTAGTCGCCATTTAAATATATTTCAACATCCAAAAGGTACCCTTTGGCACTGGTATAGAATGATTCACTGATGATCCTTCGATTGATTCTCTTGATCCCGTCTTGTTTCCTCTTCCTAAAATTATCAATCCTCAAGAGAATAGTGCCATCTTTTGATGTGATATGCCTGTGTATCATTTCAATGGGCTCCAGAATGATCCGGATTAAGATCTTGTTGTTCTTCACGTACTTATCTCCATCTTGCAACACGTGAATCGGAAAAAAATAATTGGCAAAAAAATAATCCTTCATCATTGTTAAGGCAGAATTTTTTCCAAAACGAGGCTGATCCATCATCAAGATGTCATGTTTTTCTTCTCCATTGCTTTGATCGATCAAGACGAATTTTCTGGAATGCAAGAATGCTGAAGAACTAGCTGATGCTTGACTGGCGAATGTGAGGGTGATGTACATGTGATATTTGATACCTCTGGTTAATATTGCACAAAATTTCAGGCCATGTGAGGGGATGGGGAACTCCTTGCTAGCAGCAAAAATTTGTCCAATATTATTACAATTTTCAATCTTCTCTCGGACCCCACTTATCCTCCAGTTGAACTTGGTGTCCTGATATTCACCTGGCTTGACTTCTATGGAAAAAGTATATTTTGTAAATTGTTATATTAAATGACGTAACCTATACTTTGTTGATGGTCTGCCGTACATTTTGCAGTAGTACTGTTTAGTGAGCCTAACATCCTAAATAGGACGTTTGTTGTTGTTTCGAACAATATTTTCAACTACATGGATTACCATGACGCATTATTTGAGAATAATTTAGGCTTTAAAATCGATCCAGTAGGATGGATAGACACATAAGGACGTTTACAAGTGCTTTTAAAACTTATTATCTTCAACAATTTTATGTGGGAAATTTAAAAAAGTAAAAAATCCAAAATCTATCTATCTACATGTATCAATATTTTTAAACTGAAAAAAACATTTCACTAAAAACAGTCTATTTTTGTCTCCGCTTTTAAAACGTGTAAAAGTGTAAATGCGACATTTTGCCCAAAAAGTCAGGGAAAAAGTCAGATGGGTGTCAGAGAAAACTTTCAAAAAATGTATTATTTCAATTTTGTGACTGAATATTAATATTTCTTAGAATGTCTTCAAAATTACATTAG
This sequence comes from Kryphioiulus occultus, assembly GCA_034687865.1. Taxonomy (NCBI): domain Eukaryota; kingdom Metazoa; phylum Arthropoda; class Diplopoda; order Julida; family Julidae; genus Kryphioiulus; species Kryphioiulus occultus. The sequence goes on from JAQGAF010004047.1 coordinate 10,996, forward strand.
GACTACATTTTTTAAAAAAAATTTCGCCTACGGCGTTCTCTTAAATGATATTTTAACATCCATATAGTACTTTTAGAATCTTAGAATCTTAGAATCTTAGAATGCATGTGAAAAAATTTAAAAATATTAGATACATGTACTTGAATGGGCAAAGAGTGGAAAATAAAGTTAATTTCACTTACATGTCATATTTTTTATTTGATAAGTCAGTGAAATTGAGTTGCAAATTTTGGTATCAACCCGTCATAAACCTATATTTTTATTTCCTATTTTGCTTATATTAGTGAAATTTCATCTTACCTAGACCTCTGGGCAGTGTTTCTCGTATCATGTCTGTTTTGGAAATATCCAGGACCTCCTTGCCATTCGCAGTCTGCGTCCTTATCAGACCTAACATGGATATTAAATCCGTGGTCATTGTTGCCATTTGTTCGTGAGTTTCCACACAGACATTGTGGTTATCCCGAAATTCTTTTCGAGCAAAAGGGATTTCAACAAGTAAGCCATCAATGGCCTTTTTCATTTCCACAATATCGTTTTCACATTTCTTCGTGGTAGTATTTAGATGCTTAAACTCATTCTTATTCTGCATATCAAGTTGACCTAACAGGCTTGTCAACTCTTTGGACTGCATAGTCACCTGTTTGGTTATTGCCTCAAGAGTTTCGCGTTGGCTTTTTTGAAGACCGTCAATGGCCTTCTCCAATTCAACTATTTCTTCTTCTTGGTTGTCTGTGATTTTCTTTAAAAATGCGAACTGATTATCGTTCTGGGCCCTGATATAGCCCAACAGTGATTGTACCTCCTTGGACATTGTTGCCACGTTCCCCTTAGTGTCCACTCCTGTTTGGTGTTGATTATGAAGCTCTTTTCGAACCAGAGGAATTTCAACAGCTAGTCCATCAATGACGTTCTTCATTTCAACATTTTCTGTTTCATGTTTCGTCGTGCTTGCCTTTATACTTTTAAACTCGGTGTCATTCTGCGTCTTGATCTGACCAATCTGAGAAATTAACTGCTCGGTGATTGAGTTTATGTGCTGATTGTAGTCCGTGGTTGCCTTCTTCAATTCAGAAATGTGTTTTTCGTGCTGCTGTGATCGAACATGTAGATCTGTAAAATGATTTTTGTTCTGTAAAATAACCCGATCTAATGCAGATAGTAACTCTTTGTTCATCTTAGCCACATTCTCCTTAGTAGCCACTCCAATATCCTGTTTATTCTGAGGTTCTTGACGATCCAGAGGAAGTTGAACAGCTAGTCCAACAAGTGCCTTCTTTATTTCAACTATTTCTTCTTCGTACTTTTTGATACCAGCTTGTAGAGTTGCAAATTGGGTTTTATTTTGTTTCCCAACCTGCTCTAACTGATTGGACACCGCTGTCAATTGTTCATTAGTGGCCACAGCAATTTTTGGTTTATCCTGAGCTAGTGGTAGGCCATCAATTGCTTTCTTCATTTCGCAAATGTTTATTCCTTGCTTCATTGTTTCTGCCAGCAGATATTCAAACTGGGTCTCGTTCTTTGTCTTTATTTGACCTAACAGAGATATCTCCTCGTTTACTGTGGTCATCAGCTTTGTAATGGTCATCTTCATTTCAACTATGTCTTCCTCATTTTTCTTGGTGCCCTCCACCAGGACATTGATCAGCAGCTTCACTTCTGTCCCACGATCTTGAATCACATTCTTTATATCTTGGAAATTAGCATTTTGCTGAAAAGATGATCAATTAAACAAATTGCACATACATATAGCATCAAAAAGGTTTATATATGATTTGCTCTTTATGTAATTGCTTACTTGCTCTAATATTTCGGCTTGGGGATCAGCTTTGTAAACCTTTGGTAAAAGCTTTTCTGTTGCTAGTCTGCATGTTCTTGTGTGGCACTATTGCAAATAAAAATTTGTTGTTTTTAATACCTTTAATTGACCTGAACTTACTGTAATAATTTATTTTGATTATCATTGAAGGATTATCAAAGACGGCATCAAAAATTATTATATTATAGTGGATCACATTCCAATGGTGTTGTGAAGGATTTAAAAGCATACGGAATTATTTTTTCTCCTTGATACAGTAATTTATGATAAATGTATTCTTATTGATTTTAAACCTTCTTCAACGACAATATTTACCAATAAATCCCCCAAACCAACGACTGCTTTGCATCCATTCTTCTTGTATTCACAAGCAACCTTCAACTTGAATACTGCTTTCTCGAACTTGTCGTCTTGCATGCTCTGGAGAACATCATATTGATAAACAAACATAGATTGAACACAATTCTCTCCATTTCCTATGCACAGTTTCTCACCTCTGTAATAACAGTTTTGCAAACAGGACAAGGCTGTTTGTAATATTGTTTGTAACAGTCATTGCAGAAGACATCCTCGCAGTTGGCAATGTGATGTTTGATGGCCACATTCTTGCATTGGCAACAGCTGTAAACTTTCAGTTTATATCGGCCATCTAAAAATTCCAACTTCTGGACTTTGCTTACCAACATGTCTGCTGATTCATCTGAAACCCAGTAAAAGGCCATAAGATGGGTTTAATGGAATGGCATTGAGCACATCACATTAATAAGATATTCTAGCTGTCATAAACTTACCAGATATTGTGAAATCTTTCGATTTCTCAGCCATTTCTGACAGTCACAAAAACGGTGCTATATGTGTAACTTTTCTGTAAGCAATGGCAGGATAATGTAAGGCGTGGCAGGAATTTAATCATCCAATATGACATCATTTTACAGTCATAGGCATAGATAAGATAATTTAAAACAGTTGATTTCTGCTTTTTTGCGCTTTAATCTCTATTGACGAGATTACCATGTAATCGTTATCAGGGTCCTGTCATTGAAAAAATGGCGCCCCTGCAAAACAATACATTTTATGACGTTTTGTGCAAAGCTAATGTTGATTAACATGACTAGAAAATACTTAAAGCCATCATGCGTTGAATTAAATCGAATTTTACGAAAATGTTTCGTACAGTTTAAGGATAATAACGAAATAACTCATCTTGCAAAGAATTGTCTTACCAGAAAATATGAAATTTCGCGATTTTTCAACCATTTTTAAGTCCACAAGCACGTACAGTGCTGTCAGTTTTTCTGACAATGAACATACAGTACAAATTCATGTGGTAAAAGCGGATTCGTTAACGAAACATTGCTTGACATATACATTGCTACATTGGTAGCACTTTTGACAAATTTTCCATTGGGCTTACCCCATTGTGATATTAATCGATTTTTTTTAAGATAAAATGTCAGTTACATTAAAACACATCATTTGGAGTGTAGTTTCACTAAATCAGAACCTTGATAAATAATGCAATGTCGGTTTTAACTATTAATTACTTGAGAAACATCATGCCATAGGTGATTTTTTTTGATAAACCCCTCATAAGCAGGGGATTTTAATAGTTTCCAACTGTTGGGATAAACTAATAAATTATCATGGCAATTTTAATTTTTTTGAAATAGACGACAAACAAATGAAGGTAGCGGAATTTTTTTTAATGTTCTATAGGGATTTTTCAGGCGCGTTATCTGATGCTACTACCCACTTGCACGATTTTTCAACGGCTATCGTTTGTTATCGTTTATTGTAAATATTTTTGAAAAACTTTTCCGAGAAACACCCGTTATTTCTGGTATTTTTAAATTCCTGTACTTTCCCTTTTAATTATTTCATTAATCTCATTAAATAATATTTTGTTATTAAAGCGATGGTTTTTTGAAAACCATCCATTAAAATACAATTATCCGTTATTTTTTCATTATTTTTTCATTATTTTCATTTCTTCGTTCCCCTGGTTATTTCATTAATGTTGGTGAGTAGCGACGAATATTTTTTAATGGAAAGTGCGCTAAAACCTGATCGACTTTTTCCAAAAATGTGGCTTCATCTAAGGAAGATGAAGAAAATCTCTATTTTTGATTCAGTCGATTTTTGCCATTAATTACTAATTTATCCAAAACTTGTTTCACCAATTATTATAGTTGTGCATATTTTTCCATGATCGTTAATTTCTTTAACAAGAAAAAATGTTACGACCTAAACCTGGCTATAAGTCACATCAATCGTTTGCTATTGAACTGTTCAAGCTATCTAACAACATCACATGACCTGGTTTTAATTAGGAACCAAATTATAAGAAAAAATTGAAAAATTCAAAAAATCGAAAAATCCAAGACATTGAAAATTCGCTAGAAAAAATGTTACGACCAAAACCTGGCTATAAGTCACATCAATCGTTTGCTATTGACCAGTTCTATAAATCTAACAACATCACATGACCTGGTTTTAATTAGAAACCGAATTATAAGAAAAAATTGAAAAATTCAAAAAATCGAAAAATCCAAGACATTGAAAATTCGCTAGTAAAAATGTTACGATCAAAACCTGGCTATAAGTCACATCAATCGTTTGCTATTGACCAGTTCTATAAATCTAACAACATCACATGACCTGGT
>JAQGAF010004048.1:0-15475 GCA_034687865.1 Kryphioiulus occultus
CACATCACAGCCCGATATTTCTGGCAAGGACTTAGGCGGCAGGTCCAAGAATACGTCCACAACTGCCCAGCCTGTCAGAAATACAAAATCAACTGCACTCGCGACACCACACCAATGTCTTCACCCCCGATGGCTCCCCGATTTGAGGTCATCAGTGTCGACCTGGTCGGCCCCCTTCCGATTACACCGCAAGGCAACCACTTCATCTTCACGGTGTGTGACACAACTTCAGGGTACGTAGAGTTATTCCCAGTACCTGACTCCAAGGCGGACACCATCGCCAAACTATTCATCAAAGAGATTTGCCTGCGATACGGCACACCGAAAATAGTCACGGCGGACAACGGGCCACAGTTCCTGTCGGTAATACTAAAACAAACCGCCACGGCCATGGGCTTCGAACTCCACCATGTTGCCCAATATCATCCACAGGCGAATCCCGTGGAAAGGAAGCACAGGGACATGAAGACAAAACTGTCCATTGAAGTAGGGCTGCACCATGACACGTGGGACGAACACATACCGGTCATAAGGTGGTCCATGAATACGGCAGTCAGCAAGGTATCAGGAACATCCCCGTTCCTCATTACATTCGCACGCTACCCTAGATCTCCGCACGACAACATGGTCGCTTTTCATGCGGCATGTGCTGACCCTGTCTTCATGGGCAACTCTTTTAGCACATTTCTATCAGAAGTATCTTCCCACCTCATAGAAGTGCTAGCCCGCCTCGAAAACACTCAGGACGATCGGCGGGAGAAACACAACGAGGACTGCGCCCTCCCCGATCTCACAATTGGCGACCAAGTCCTGGTTAACACCCACCCACTCAGCAGCACGAACATAGGATTTTCAGCCAAACTGGCTCCCCGACGCGATGGGGCATATACCAGGGGTCTCTCACTAGGCAGATACCATGCGTCCGACCTGTCGCTGGTGCAGACCACAACAGACGCGCAGGCGACACCTCTACAGCCAATTCTCCGCTCGGCCCGCAGAGGGCGACCCAGAACGGGGGGTCCAGATAAAAACGACCCACCCAAGGATGACCATCCATCATCCGGCGACAAACCAGTCGAAAGTGGGGAAACAAACCCCGTAGTCTCACGAACAGGTAGAGAAATTCGCCCCCCGATACGATTCCAGGCGATCGTCATGATCAACCTGGCAGACACATTCAAGACATTACATGCGGAATTTACCGCCCCAGTGGTCAGAGCATTCTGGACCATGGTGGCCGAATTTGTAGAACAGCAAGAAATCTTAGACCTTGCAGTCAGACAGTACCTACACAGCTACGTAACAGCAGCACACTTTGTAGAGCTAAGAAATTTAAATCGTAATCATCCACAACGAAACAACGCAGAACGTACATTATTCCACAAGCTAGCACGCGCGGCACACGTGTTAGTGGAAAAAGGATGGCCAAGAACCTTAGGCAAATCGTATGAACAGGTCCTGTCACCAACCTTCTACAATAACGGGGAAATTGAGTCTGATCAGGACTTACTGTGCGAATACGTTGGATTTGAAAATTGGCCACATCAGAGCCTTCAGATCCAATTCTTCGCCATCCACGCACCAACCCGGCATTCAAACTGTGGCGCCAGAACTACGGCGCTCCTACACACCCGATCGACCACCCAGGCAGAGGGCGCGACGGCAGTCCCCGCACAACAGGCGATAATCACCATCACGAGATCCAGTCTCGTCTACTACCCACCACCACGCGCTTCACACGTGCGTCAAGTATCGGCAAAAAAACCTTTGTTCGCAAAATCAACCATGGCCCAACACTTCGTCCAGGCCGGACCACCACCACCATGGCTGACCACATTCAGGGACTCCACGTCGGCAGCAAGGCCAACAAGGTACGAGCCCTTAACCCCGGCACGGCTGTCCCAAATAACGGACCAACTGAGACAAAAACTGCAAGAAGCGGACGAACAGATAGTAGCGTCCATAGACACACCAGCAGAGGCCGCGAGGCGATGCATGCCCGACAATCCACAACCAGCAGATCCGCCGGTCAAGGTCCGCTTCCCGGATTTCAGCGTGGAAGCTATCGTCGAGGTGGTAACCAGACTCCACGAGGTAACACAACCGCTATGTCGCATGCTGTTATACATAGCGGACCAAGCCATCCCCGATTCAGGATCAGTGGACATAGCCACCGCCCTGCAGGCTATGTCAACATGTCTACGCGACAGAGAACTACAGGTAGCAAACTACGAGGTGGAAAGAGACCGCAGATTGGAAGCAGAATTGCAACTTCATGCAGTAATGCAGGAACATGCGATCATGCTGATAGACATTCAGCGTCTAGAAGACCAGTTACAACAGGCATCGGCCCACATGATGTCGTGCCCTCAACTAATCAACCAGGCACAATCCCCGCACAGCCCGGGATCATCACACCCGACCTCACCTGAAATGCAGTTACCACAGCCGATCCACCCGACAAGACCAGAGGTGAGCAAACCCGATCTCACGTCACGGGCACACACGCCCCCGCCACCAAGTAGAGACACTTCCCCGAGACCGATCACACCAGGCATCGGGGCAGAGTCACCACCAACACCAAAATACAAGGAAGCCACACCTAAAAAGCGAGCACGAAAATCACGTCGCTCACCACGGACACTGATCCACACGTCACCTCACAAATTCAGTGAGACTCAGACCACAACCACCGACACCAAGGAAGCAAGCGGGGACCAGTCGCCCACACATGAAGCAATCGAACGAGGCGCACAGCGGACCGACCCAAACCAGTCCCCGACACAGGCGGACATGGAGCAACCAGAAGACCCAGAAGCCCCCCCGCCAAGCTACAAAAACACTCACCCATCGTGTATTCAACAATAGAGTTTCACAAGGTAACACCAACCATACCCACACGTCCCACAGCGGAAGATGACCCTCCGTACGTTCCCCCGAAACGTCGACCTAGACAGAAAACACGCGCATCACCACCAGACGATGTCAGCAAACGGAAGGCACGACAAACAACCTCGCCGCGGGCAAGAACGAGTCCACGACGTCGACGACCAGCGTCACCAGCCCCCGACAAGACAAGTCAGCGCCAATCCCACCAAAAGACCGCAGCGGTCCCGTCCAAAAGACTGGCATATAACTGCACAGGCCGTTTCTGGCCAACACCAGGCACGGGGTCAGAGAAACCGATTGTTCTCCACCAGTACTTGGTGCAACCACCACAAACCATCACAGAAGATCAGGAGAAACTCCTGAAATACCAAATGTACGTCGCCCGACATGCGGAAGTCGACCGTAATCCAACATTCCTCAAACCTACACCCACGGATCCAGACTTCTGTGCGTGGCAATTCCTACGCAGCAAACCCCGTCCAGGACGTGACAAAGAGGCATGCCACTATTGTCTTGTGCAAAGACACAAATGTGAGTATTGCTTCGGCCACTGGGACGGGGCATATCAGATACCCCCATCCAGACGCCACCTAAGCAACGGCAAACCACCGGAGTACACACCGATGTCGACCCTAGAGCTCAAAGTGCAAACCAACATGATCCACCGTGCATCCATACCGTCCGGTCTGGAGTAAGCGACACCAGCGATCGTGAACTTTACTGCATGCAGTTACCGTGAATGAATGTCATTTATATTATAGTGCACTGGCCATGTCCATCATTGTTATATCAAGACATCAACAGTGCACCTCACTCATTTTTACCTTTTTAGTGTTTCAAAATCGTTCAATGTTATGTCCACACCAATCATCGTTTCCATGTTCTATGAAAATTCTCGGCTCTTCGGCCTAACATTTGGGGGGGGTGTAAGGAAACCAATACTTGCAGGTGTCCCCTACAGAGGGAGACACCTCCTACTTAATCCTACTTAATCCTATTGAATCTATTTAGGTCAACGACCGACGTCACAAGTATAAAGGGTATAAATACCGTGCCCAGTAAACGACCAGTCAGTTGGCCTGGCCCTTGCTTCTGTTGAAGGTCCCAAGTGTTCTCGTCCTGTAAAGAAAGTTAATAAACGTTAGAGTTCCATTTTTCCTTAAACCTTCGTCTCATTTTTGTACTCTAACATCGGGGCCCGATCAACGATCCCCGATCCCCAACAAACACGCAGAACCCCGAAAGCGGCTAACCTCCCCGACTCCCCGACTCGGAGCCAACCAACCTCAGCTAAGGACCGACAGGCGGCCACGCACCATTCGTGCCTCCCCGCCTTCACCTCCCCGCTAACACGGACACGCTCCTCACACTGGCGCCCAACGAATCCTTACTCATCACCCCAACTGAATCTCAAATGAATACCTCGATGTCATCCACTAGCCTGGCATCAGCAAACCTCAGCACCTCGGGCAGTGACCCTAGGGCCGCGGACGATGTCCCCGCGCCCAGCTTCCCAGAGGTGCTCATCTCTCTCAACGGGGAAATAATTCTCCCCGACCCCATCGCTGCATTGGGCGAGGCCAATCCTGAGCTACTGGTGTACACCCAAACGGTATCGGCAGCAATCACGTCGCTACAATCACAGGTCTCAGATGCCGAAGCGGCTGCACGAAGATCGGCGACACAGTGGGAATCCACTGTACACAACCTGTCCGCAATACTGTCGACAGAGAGGGCACAGGTGGTATCCCTTCAGGCTACTGTTGCCGACCTCACACGCCGACTCGAGGCCGCAGAAGCTTCAATGGCATCCCTGGCTAACGACTCAGTGGGACGGTCGGAAATCTCGACCCAATCCCCACATGCGTCATCCCGACCATGCAATATAGCCGACCCGATTCACTCTGGCCAAATATTGCCACGTTTAAACCAGGACAGTCCCCGACTACGGTCCACGGGTATCCAACCACAACCCTCACCAACATCGGGCACAGGCCCGAGCATAAGAATCGGAGGAGGCTACCTGTCTACGACTGCCCGAATTACGGAGCTCGACCCAGACGACGAGGAACCTCTCACTCCACGGTCAACATCTCCGCACAGAGTACGCAGGGAACCCCAGACCTATGCGTATGCACTCCCCGATCATACCACAACGACAGTCTCCCGCATTACCCCATCATCTCAAACCCGTCATAGTACTACTACTACACCCGGGTACCCTCCTCACACAACCCCGTCTAACAACGTTTTACTATTTGACAAGATCTTCAAATCAGTAAAACACTTTGACGGCCGGAGGGAGGACTTCCAAGGATGGCTGTCACAGTTCCAAATCGTGAGCCAGGTTCACCATCTGTCTGAAGAGACAATGTACCTAGCTCTAAACTGGGTAATGGATGGAGAACCGCTGTCTTGGTGGTCAAGCATACGTAACCGTATACCTACTCTGACAGGGGCAATCGAGGCCCTTCGTCAGCGATAATCCCGAGCAGAAGCCGATGCCATCATCAGACAACGGCTGCAAAGAATACAGCAAAGAGAGGGTCAATCAACAACCGAGTTCCTGGGATACATGCAAGACCAATTCTCGGCAATGCAGCTCCCAGTGGTAGAGGAGGTCCAGGTGGACCTCATGTACCAGGCTCTCCACGTCCACATAAAGCGTTTTATTCCAAAACGCCTGACTAGGACAGCGCAAGACTTGTGGAATTCGGCATTGGATCAGGAAGAAATCCTCACAGACTCAGGTGTATGGGTCCCAACACCGAATCGCACTCCCAACAGGGAGGGCAACAAGAACCGCAATAACTCAGAACGAGTGGAGTACCCTAACCGCTATGGACGGACAAACAACCGTCCTTACAAACCCAGGCAGTCATACGACAACCCAAATTACAAAGATACTGCATCGAAGGAAACACAGGGCACCTCGACACCCGCGGCACTTGGGTGTCCCATTTGCCATACCCCAAACGTGTCGATTTATTCGTGTCCGAGTGGATGTGGCAAAGGCATGAAAGTGCAAGCCTTCAGGGTACTTTCACACAATACCTCCCCGATCTTGCTCAACCAGGAGACTGTGTCAAGCGGGGGCACTTTCGTGGTAACACCATGCGTAATCGCGGGCACTACGATAGACGCAACATTTGACTCAGGGTCAAACACGTCAGTGGCAGGTAAATCATTATACCTGCAACTGGACAAAGCGGGGGTACCTATGACACCGGTAACACGCATGGTCCAACTTGCTGACCAAACACCGCTACCACAACAACTGTTCATAGCAAATACCATGATCACCATAGGCGACCACACACTGCCAATCGTCCTCACGCTGGTCCCCGCCTATGACAAAGGAATATTGTTACTAGGCACCGACTTTATGGCCGAGGTAGGAGCCATACTCGACTTCAGGACACAGTCCTGGGAAATACACCCGAGGACAACACCTCGAAACAATGTCCCATCAACTGCGGTCTCCCCGATTGCATGCTCAATAGAAGTAGCGTCAATCCAGTTACGGGACAACGAGGCCACACACCTCACCTCAAAACAACGACAAGTGGTCAATAGGTTTCTCACTAATAATGCTGAGATATTTTCAGAACCACAGGGTCCTGCAAAGGTGCCACCACAGAGCATCTCGATAGTACCGGGAGCACCCCCCGCCGCCAGCAAACTATACTCACAGTCACCGAAACGACGAGCACAAATGCAGTCGATGGTGGCAGACATGCTGGCGAAAGGCTATCTCAAACCAGTGGTGTCAGAATGGGCAGCACCGGCCCTCCTCGTCCCCAAACCAGGGAACACAGGAGAAATGAGGTTGGTCACGGACTTCCGGGCACTCAACAAGGTAACAGTGCCCGACTCGTACCCTATCCCTAGGGTAGACCAAATCCTAGCAGAAATTAAAGGCAAACCCTTCATGTCGGCGATGGATCTGACCAATTGCTATTGGCAGATACCCATACACGAAGAATGCCAAAAGTACTTTACCACAGTTACCCCGATGGGGACATTTTGCTACACAAGGATGCCAATGGGAGCAAGGAATTCCTCTGCCCACTGCCAAAGGGTAGTGGACGCGGTTCTTGCAGGCATACCAGGGATAGTGGCGCGGGTGTACCAAGACGACTTACTGGTAGTAAGCGACTCCTTTGAGGCACACCTAGAGGCCATGCAACGCATCTTCGAGCACCTCAAGAACACCAATTTTGGGCTGAAACGACACAAGTGCAAGTTCTTCATGTCTCGGCTCAGCTTCTTGGGACACATCATCTCCACAGAAGGCTTGAGTCCCGACGAGAACAAAGTGCAGGCCATCGTAGCCCTATGACCCCCGTCCGATACACACCAAGTTAAATCATTTTTAGCATCGTGCAAGTGGTTTGGCAAATTCATACCAGACTTGTCCACAGTAGCTGCACCATTGCACAAACTCCTACGCAAAGACGTCCCATTCTTGTTCACAGAAGAATGCATGGTAGCATTCAATGAACTAAAAAATCGTTTGTGCCATGCACCAATCTTGGCACAACCGGACTTCAACGAAGGCTTCCACATCTTTACAGACGCAAGCCACGAGGCCATGGGCGCATTCTTGGCTCAAGGAGATGGGGATGAAATGAGGGTTATAGAATATGCCTCAAAAACATTCAACAAAGCTCAGACTAATTATTCCCCAACGGAGAAAGAAGCGTTGGCAGTGATATGGGCCGTAAAGAAATTTCGGGGCTACGTGGACGGTCTGCAATTCGTGGTCCACACGGATCACAGCCCCTTAAGATGGCTTATTACCAATAAGACACCATCGGGGAGATTGGCCAGGTGGATCATGGAGATCCAACAGTTCGTATTCGACATCGAACACATCCCTGGCAAGTTGAACACACTAGCGGATCTTCTCTCACGACCCACGGGAGTGAAAGAACCAGTGGTCCTCATCCATGCCTTTCTGGTGGACGAGAAACCCATAACATCAACAGATTTTTGGGAACTACAACTGCTCGATGAGGATCTCGGGCTCATCATTAGAGCAGTAGAACGCGACAACGACCCCGACAACATTGAACATCGCACCCACATGGGTCGAGGGTACCTTGTCATAAAAGGGGTGTTGCATCGCACCCTCAGAATGGTCGACAGCGACGAACCACGGCTAGTGGTACCCGAATCACTACAACAGAGAGTGATTCAGTGGAACCACGACACCTCTGAAGCGGGCCACCCAGGGGTAGCAGCTACAATCCAACACATCACAGCCCGATATTTCTGGCAAGGACTTAGGCGGCAGGTCCAAGAATACGTCCACAACTGCCCAGCCTGTCAAAAGTATAAAATCAATTGCACTCGCGACACCACACCAATGTCTTCACCCCCGATGGCTCCCCGATTTGAGGTCATCAGTGTCGACTTGGTCGGTCCCCTTCCAATTACACCGCAAGGCAACCACTTCATCTTCACGGTGTGTGACACGACTTCAGGATACGTGGAGTTATTCCCAGTACCTGACTCCAAAGCGGACACCATCGCCAAATTATTCATCAAAGAAATCTGTCTGAGGTATGGCACCCCGAAAATAGTCACGGCGGACAACGGGCCACAATTCCTGTCGGTGATACTGAAACAAACCGCCACGGCCATGGGCTTCGAACTTCATCACATTGCCCAATATCATCCACAAGCCAATCCCGTGGAAAGAAAGCACAGGGACATGAAGACAAAACTGTCCATTGAAGTTGGTCTGCACCATGACACATGGGACGATCACATACCGGTAATAAGGTGGTCCATGAATACGGCAGTCAGCAAGGTGTCAGGAACATCCCCGTTCCTCATTACCTTCGCACGTTACCCCAGGTCTCCACACGACAACATGGTCGCCTTTCATGCGGCGTGTGCAGACCCTGTCTTCATGGGCAACTCCTTTAGCACATTCCTGTCGGAGGTATCTTCCCACCTCATAGAAGTGCTAGCCCGCCTCGAAAACACACAGGACGATCGGCGGGGCAAACACAACGAGGATTGCGCCCTCCCCGATCTCACAATTGGCGACCAAGTCCTGGTCAACACCCATCCACTCAGCAGTACGAACATAGGGTTTTCAGCCAAACTGGCTCCCCGACGCGATGGGGCATATACCATACATCGTAAGATATCCCCCACGATCTTCGAACTGTGGGACCCTACCAGGGGTCTCTCCCTAGGCAGATACCACGCGTCCGACCTAACGCTGGTGCAGACCACAACGGACGCTCAGGAAACACCTCTGCAGCCAATTCTCCGCTCGGCCCGCAGAGGGCGACCCAGGGCGGGGGGTCCAGAGAAAAATGACCCAACCAAGGTTGACCGTCAATCACCCGGCAATAAGCCAATCGAAAATGGGGACACAAACCCAGTGGTCTCACGAACGGGGAGAGAAATTCGCCCCCCGATACGATTCCAGGCTATCGTAATGGTCAACCTGGCAGACACATTCAAGACATTACATGCAGAGTTTACCGCCCCAGTGGTCAGAGCATTTTGGGCCATGGTGGCCGAATTTGTCGAACAGCAAGAAATCTTAGACCCAGCAGTCAGACAGTACCTACACAGCTACGTGACAGCAGCACAATTCGTAGAACTAAGAAAATTAAATCGTAATCATCCACAACGAAATAACGTGGAACGTACGTTATTCCACAAACTAGCACGAGCTGCACACGTGTTAGTGGAAAAAGGGTGGCCAAGAACCTTAGGCAAGTCATATGAGCAGGTCCTGTCCCCGACATTTTACAATAACGGGGAAGTGGAATCCGATCAGGATCTACTCTGCGAATATGTCGGGTTTGAAAATTGGCCACATCAGAGCCTTCAGATCCAATTCTTCGCCATCCACGCACCAAACCAGCGTTCAAATACTGGCGCCAAAACTATGGCGCTCCAAATCACCCGACCGACCACCCGTATAGAGGGCGCGATAGCAGCCCCCGCCCAGCAGACCATAGTCGCCATCACGAGATCCGGTCTTGTGTACTACCCGCTACCACGCGCTTCACACGTGCATCGAGTATCATCGCGAAAACCTTTGTTCAGAAAACTAGCCATGGCCCAACACTTTGTCCAGGTCGGACCACCACCAACGTGGCTAGCCACATTCAGGGACTCCACTTCGGCAGCAAGGCCAACAAGGTACGAGCCCCTAACCCCGGCACGGCTGTCCCAAATAACGGACCAACTGAGACAACGACTACAAGAGGCGGACCAACCGATAGCAGCGTCTGTAGACACGCCAGCAGAAGCTGCGAGGCGATGTATACCCGACGATCCATCACCAGTAGATCCACCAGTCACGGTCCCCATCCCGGATTTCAGCGTGGAGGCCATCGTGGAGGTAATAACCAAACTCCACGAGGTAACACAACCCCTATGTCGCATGTTGCTATACATGGCGGACGGGGCCATTCCCGAATCAGGATCAGTCGACATCACCACAGCCCTGAAAGGAATGTCAACATGTCTACGCGACAGACAACTCCAAGTAGCAAACTACGAAGTAGAGAGAGACCGCAGACTAGAAGCGGAATTGCAACTGCATGCAGTAATGCAGGAACATGCAATAATGCTGATAGACATACAGCGCTTAGAAGAACAAGTGCAACAAGCATCGGCCCACATGGCATCGTGCCCCAAACTAACCAACCAGGCACAATCCCCGCACAGCCAGGGATCTTCACAACCGACATCACCAGACGTCCAGGTGCCACAACCACTCCGCCCGACGGAAGCACAGGTGCACCACCCCGATCCAGCGGCACGGGCACACACGCCCCCGCCACCGAGCCGAGACACTTGCCCACGACCGGTTACACCAGGCGTCGGGGCAGAATCACCACCTACTCCGACATACGAGGACGCCACACCCAAAAAACGAGCATGGAAAACACGTCGCTCACCACGAACACCGACCAAAACGTCGTCCCACAGTGTCAGTAAAACACGTACCACATCTGCCGTTACCAAGGAGGCAATCGGGCACCAGTCGCCCACACGGGAAACGGTCGAACTCATCACACAACAGACCGACTCCAATCTCTCCCCGACACCGGACGACGTGGAACAACAACCAGGCCCAGAAGGTCCCCCCGCCAAACAGCAGAAACACTCCCCGATCGTGTATCAATCAGTACAGTTCCACGAAGTCGCACCGGCCATACCCACGCGCCCCACAGCGGAAGATGACCCTCCATATGTGCCCCCGAAACGACGTCCCAGACAAAAAACGCGAGCATCGCCACCAGACGAGGGGAGTGGTGGAATTCTTCTGTGGCTTTTGCACGGTGTGGTAGCTGGCCTGCTACCACACGATGGATTTGGTCCTTCTGTAGACAATGTGGTAGCAGGCCTGCTACCACATAACACACCAGGAAGAAGCGTGAGAAATCCATTGTCCAGGCCTTTGTGTAAAATAAAACAAACTGACCTAGTTTATTTACTTTGGCAGGGAGCAGCAACAGAATGACAAAAACAAAGCAAACATGAGTATTTACATAAATCATAACCCTTCCCACAATCCCCTGGTTCAGTGACCTCACTGGACCAGTCCAAGTAGTCTGTGAGGGAGGGCAGTCCAATGTAGGGTGTCCGCAAAGTTGTGCAATTTCCACAACTTTGCTTTCCAAGTGTTTTAATCGTTTACAATGGACTTATATCATGTCCTTCTAATTTTGTCTTTCAGGTCATCATCCGAGGAATGGGGTTTCGCCTCTCCAAGGTAAGTTTTAACCTTTTACTAGATAACCGTGATTTAGAATTTGTTATTACAGATGTCCCACATCCAACCATTTGTTTTACTCCCCAGTTAAACCCCTAAAACCCTTTCAGCGGATAACAGGGAGCAAACGGCAAGCACGACAACGAACAACCTCACCACGCACAAGAACGAGCCCACGACGTCGACGACCAGCGTCACCAGGCCCCTGGCAAAACCAGCCACCGCCAATCCCACCAGAAGACTGCAGCTGCCCCATCCAAAAGACTGGCATACAACTGCACAGGTCGTTTCTGGCAAACACCCGGCACAACTCCAGGACAGCCGTTTGCGCTCCATCAATACCTGGTACAGCCACCCCCCATCATCACAGAAGATCAGGAGAAGCTACTGAAGTACCAAATGTTCGTCTCCCGACATGCGGAAGCCGACCGCAATCCACCATTTCTTAAGCCTGTGCCCACGGATCCAGATTTTTGCGCGTGGCAGTTCCTACGAAGCAAACCCCGTCCAGGTCGGGGCAAAGAGGCCTGCCATGTTTGTCTTGTGCAACGACACAAGTGCGAGTACTGCTTCGGTCACTGTGACGGGGCGTACCAGATACCCCCGTCCAGACGCCACCTAAGCAATGGCAAGCCGCCAGAATATTCACCATTGTCAGCGTTAGAAAATGATGTCCAAAACAACATGGTCCATCGAGCATCAATACCATCAGGTCTGGATTAAAAGATCAGGAACCTCGTTGCGGACTACGGACAATACTCAACTATAGTGTACTGGATATGCCAGTTTGTAATGTTATCCCAGACATCAACAGTACACCTCATGTTCACCCATGTTCACATTTATTATCATATGCATTCCATGTTATATTACTACAATTTCGTTCAAATTTTGTATTCCTTGAAGTTTTACTTAAGACCAAGCATGCAAGTAAGGGTCCAACCACCACGTATCATTACCAAATTTTTAAACTCTCGGCTCCTCAGCCTATCATTTGGGGGGGTATAAGGCAATCGATACTTGCGGGTGTCCCCTACAGAGGGAGACACCTCCTTCTAATCAATCTAGGTCAATAGCCGACGTCACGAGTAAAAAGGGTATAAATACCTTGCCCTGTGAACGAACAGGCAGTTGGCTTGGCTCTTGCTTCTGGAGAAGGTCCAGAGTGTTTTCATCCTGTAAAGAAAGTTAATAAACGTTTTAGAGTTCCATTTTACCTCCGACCTCCGTCTCACATTAATACCGTCTAGCAATCGGGCCCCGATCAACGCTCCCCGATTCCCATCAAACACACGGACCCCCGACAGCAGCTAACCTCCCCGACTCCCCGATCAGGAGCAATCCAGCCTCAGCGAAAGACCGACAGGCGGCCACGCACTATTCGTGCCTCCCTGCCTTCATCATCCCGCTAACACGGATCCTCTCCTCACACTGGCGCCCAACTAATCCTTACTCATCACCCGACTCAATTCTGAATGAATATCCCGATGCCATCTGCTAGCCTGGCATCCGCAAACCTCAACACCTCGGGCAGTGACTCAAGAGCCGCGGACGATGTCCCCGCGCCCTGCTTCCCGGAGGTGCTTATTTCCCTCAGCAGGGAAATAATTCTACCCGACCCCATCGCTTCATTGGGCGAGGCCAATCCCGAGTTTCTAGCATACACCCAGACGGTGTGGCGGCGGCAATCACGTCGCTGCAATCACAGGTCTCGGATGCCGAAGCGGCTGCACGAAGATCGGCGACACAATGGGAATCCACTGTACACAATCTGTCCGCAATACTGTCGACAGAGCGGGCACAAGTGGTATCCCTTCAGGCTACTGTTGCCGATCTCACACGCCGACTCGAGGCCGCGGAGGCTTCGATGGCATCCCTGGCTAACAACTCAGTGGGACGGTCGGAAAACTCGACCCAATCCCCACACGGGTCACCCCGACCATGCAATATAGCCGGCCCGATCCACTCTGGCCGAATGTTGCCACGATCAAACCAGGACAGTCCCCGGCTACTGTCCACGGTGCCCTCACCAACATCGGGCACATGTCCGACCATAAGGCTCGGAGGAGGCTACCTGTCTACAACTGCCCGAATTACGGAGTTAAACCCAGATGACGGGGAACCTCTCACACCACGGTCAACCTCCCCGTCTAGAGTACGCAGGGAGCCACAGACCTATGCGTATGCACTCCCCGATCATACACTGACAACAGTCTCCCGCATTACCCCCTCATCTCAAACCCGTCGCAATAAAACCGATATACCCGGGTACCCCCCTCACACACCTCCATCCAACAACGTTTTACTATTTGACAAAATCTTCAAGTCTGTAAAACACTTTGACGGCCAGAGGGAGGACTTCCAAGGGTGGCTGTCGCAGTTCCAAATCGTGAGCCAGGTTCATCAGTTGTCTGATGAAACCATGTACCTAGCTCTAAACTGGATAATGGATGGAGAACCGCTGTCATGGTGGTCAAGTATACGTAACCGTATACCCACACTGACAGGGGCAATCGAGGCCCTTCGCCAGCAATATGCCCGAGCAGAGGCCGATGCCATTATTAGACAACGGCTGCAAAGAATACAGCAAAGAGAGGGACAATCAACAACCGAATTCTTGGGTTACATGCAAGACCAATTTTCGGCAATGCAGCTCCCAGTGGCAGAGGAGGTCCAGGTGGACCTCATGTACCAGGCCCTCCACGTCCACATCAAGCGGTTCATTCCAAAACGGCTGACTAGGACTGTGCAAGACCTATGGAATTCGGCGTTGGATCAGGAAGAAATCCTCACAGACTCAGGCATATGGGTCCCAACGCCGAGTCGCACTCCCAACAGGGAGGTCAACAAGACCCGCAATAACTCTGAACGAGGGGAGTACCCTAACCGCTATGGACGGACAAACAACCGTCCTTACAAGCCCAGGCAGTCATACGACAACTCAACTAATAAAGACACTGCACCAAAGGAAACACAGGGCACCTCGTCATCCGCAACACTTGGGTGCCCCATTTGCCATACACCAAATGTATCAATCTATTCATGTCCGAGTGGATGTGGTAAAGGCATGAAGGTGCAAGCCTTCAGGGTACTTCCGCGCAACACCTCCCCGATTCTGCTCAACCAGGAGATGGTGTCGGGCGGGGGCACTTTCGTGGTGACACCATGCGTAATCGCGGGCACTACGATAAACGCGACGTTTGACTCAGGGTCAAACACGTCAGTGGCAGGTAAACCACTATACCTGCTATTGGACAAAGCGGGGGTGCCTATGACACCAGTAACACGCATGGTCCAACTGGCCGATCAAACACCGTCACCACAACAACTGTTCATAGCAAATACCATGATCACCATAGGCGACCACACTCTACCAATCGTCCTCACACTGGTCCCCGCCTACGACAGAGGCATATTGTTACTAGGCACCGACTTCATGGCCGAAGTAGGTGCCGTACTCGACTTCAGAACACAGTCATGGGAAATACACCCAATGACAACACCCCGAACCAATGTCCTATCAACAGCAGTCTCCCCGATTGCATGCTCAGTAGAGATAGCGTCAATCCAACTACGGGACAACGAGGCCACACATCTCACCTCAAAACAACGTCAAGTGGTCAATAAGTTTCTCACTAACAATGCTGAGATATTTTCGGAACCACAGGGTCCTGCAAAGGTGCCACCACAGAGCATCTCGATAGTGCCAGGGGCACCCCCCGCCGCCAGCAAACTATACTCACAGTCACCAAAACGACGAGCACAAATGCAGTCGATGGTGGCAGACATGCTGGCGAAAGGCTATCTCAAACCAGTGGTGTCAGAATG
>JAQGAF010004049.1:0-15469 GCA_034687865.1 Kryphioiulus occultus
TTAGTAGTCATTTGCGGATGCGCACACCAATTAGTAAATTTCAATTAACAATTATTTTTTAGGATTGACACCCCCTAATATCCAGGACTTACACAATTCAGAACGAAGAATTTCAATGAAAAGAAATGTTTCAAAGGTTGTATTCGCATCAACGAAATGCACTTTTGCATTTAGCCAGATGACCAGAAACCTTTTCACAAAAGGCAAGCCGTAATTTGCTATGAACTGTATTTTCATAATTTACTCACAATTTTTAACGACCCCGGACGAACCTTCCAGCTACCATTTTCTCTGGACAGAATCCAACGAATCAATCGGCATTCTACTGATTAACTTTATTAAAATGGAACAACTGGAGTTACTGGACTTCAATTTCAGAATGCGAGCACCCTATTGGTCGATACACACACATGGTTTAATTTTTTGAAGCTCTAGTAGCGCCACCTTCAAGTATATAATGTTTATTATACATGTAGCTTCTTATATCGCTCCATTCCTTTGACAGTGGCACATTTCTATTTTTTTTAATAAATGTACCAATGAACGCTTACCCGTTTTGAATTTGACCTTCGACTAACACGTTTAATTCACTTCCCGGCTCGTTTGTCCCGCCACGCTATTGCCAAACAGTATGTCATGGCGGGAAAATGAGCAGACGTTTTAAACAGTAAAGATGAATTTTAAAACGTGTTGATGATCGTGTTATAGATCGAGTAATTATTGGAGTCAATTTGTGCCGCGTGTTTTTGTGCAGCGTGCCACTTATCATCAGGCACATACATTTTATTTAAAAATTGCTGAAAACTAATTACCACCATTTTCATTTATTGCAATATAACACATGTACTCAAGTTCCAGGTTAGACGTTTTACCCCCTCGAATTATTGAACTGAAGGCATAAAACGCGCATTTATAACGTCAAATTACTGACACAATCGCAATAACAATTGAATTGTCAGAGTTTATAAAGTATAGGCAATTTAATTGTCCAAGGTCTGCAATCACAAAATCAAGAGCTCAGTTTGGCTTATGTCGTTTTAATCAGTAATTGAATTAGCAAAATCCCTGTTTATATGCATAAAGATTTAGCCGCCAACACATACATATGCAAATACATGCACGTCCATAGTCAAATGCTTTGACTCACGTAGAAATATGCATTTTCAATATAATGGTATATGAGATAATTTTTATGATTGTACACAAGAGGTTATAAGCCATTATATCAGATAATGACGAATGTCATGCCCAGCCTTCTCACTGATCGCCATATTTGCTCGATCAAACGCTATTTATGGTAATTTTAGCAAAATGATATCAACTAAATTTCAATTCCAGAAAAGGTCGTCTAGAAGATCAAATAATTCTTGAACTACGTGTATTTATTCCAGCAATGACCATCTAATATGCAATGCGTATGAGATAATTATACGTTTTTCCACACAAGTACATGTATGCTGTAAATAAAAACAAAAATGCCAAAATACCTGTATTTGATTTACATTGGACACTAAAGTATTTGTAAACGTACTAGTTCTTAAATTCGTTAGATCACGTACATTACGGTATTTACGTATCAACAGCAAAAATCATTTGCAAAAAAAAATGTTTTTTCATCACCATAAACGTTTTGGCACGGCATGACAAACCTATAATGTTGAAGATGTCCAGCCCTAATTTCATGGCACTAGCTGTCTTCCATTTTATCATGCAACCGATGTACCGTACATTATGTTTTGGCAGTCTTGGTACTATCAGCATGGTACATCAGCATGCTGTCACCTCTGTAGAGTTTAGCATGGAGGCTGTATGTGAATGTGTTGCACCTACCAATAAAAGACTAGTGTCAGGTTTACAATACAGTGTTTTGCACGTGTGCCTTATTGTGCAATACCTTTTTTGACGGTGAAACTTAAAACCAATTGTATTTTTGTAAAGTTTTTGCTGTTGTAACATAAACTATGGAATATATATTCCATGTAATTTAAGACATGCACGTTTTCAACGCGTTTTGCCAATTCAGATTCATCAAGCAAAGCATACAGAGATGCTTATTAATTTAGTATTCTCATTCCTAATAATAATCTAAGTACCTGGAGGTAAAATGATTAGTAAAAATGGCATGGCTTTTGTTGTTTTTGCTCATCCGATGCGCATCCGATACATAATTTCAAGATATCTACAGTTTTCACAGGGTCCAGATAATATTTACATATAGATAGTAAATGCGAAGTATATCTTGCGTGCATAGATATCTTGAAATGCGTATCCTCTAGGCACAATTTTGTTGAAATAAACCCTGTTGCGCATAAATAATCACAGAAACTATGAAATATATACTGTATGTAATTTAAGACTGGTACGTTTACAGCTGTACTCCTTTTAATGTACCTGTGAACAGCAATTTTTACACTGCATATAACCAACATTTATGGATCATGGTTGCTTATGAAAAAGTAAGAACCATGATGCTGACCCTATACAGTTAGTTTATCGTCATTATTTCGATACTGACAGTAAGTTATCCAAACAATTGGATATTCGTCAGTAATGAGAATGGAAAATCAATCCAATAATAATGCGCCCACTACACGATCAGTATTACTCTCCGTTCTGTATTTGTTGAAATTGACAGTAGTATACAGGCCGTGTAGGGTCCCCGTGGCATGTCGGCAAATCCAGCACCTATGTCAACCATGGATAAAATTGAGGAGATACAGAACTTCTGCTTTAAAAATTATTACTGCCGCTAAATTTATTTACCACATTTTATACAAAATGACCCTTTCACCAGTGCTCAGCCAGAGACCCTGACTCAACTCGTTGTTTTAAATTTATGGATCTCTGTCGATTATTTATGTGCAAGGGGTGATGTCTTTGAAAATCCTTATTCAAACAAGGACGATTGGGTGCGACATTCTGTTCATGGTGGTAAATATATTTTGTGGTTATAATAATGTTTTGAGCAAAAGTAGACCTACGTTTAGACTTTTGTAATTGTTGCACTAAAAAGCACTGACAGAATTATCGTTAGAACGGATTGCCCTCATTCTCATAATTATCACAATGCAGGTGAAATCACCACACCATTGATGGACTGTGTTTACAATGGATAATTAAATTAAATAGACTAAATCTCCTATTCTAAACAAGATTAATCATGGCAGGATAATTTGTAAACCAAATAAAAATGTATATGTGCGGTACATTCATCAACGGGTAGAATTTTGTGAATGCATATCTATTTTTTAAAAAAAGTTATCTTTTTAAGGCATATGATCGATTTTCCTGACAAGAGCCTTAATTGATTTTTGCTATATACATATTTGTACACCAGGATGGTCATATGCGTTCTCAGCAAATGCATTACAACAGCAGAATCGATGGTGCCAAATATCCCAATTTTTTTCAATATAACAATCAGATATGTACCTCATGCTAATATGTGTAGAGAAGTGACATTAACAGACTGAATAATCTCATAAAAAGGATATTTAGCTGGATGTAACATTGCCAACATATAAATGTCACGAGGATCGAGTATTGGCAAAAGAATTATGCCAATTTTACGATCACAATATAGTAGTCAACATTCTACAATCGTTGCTAGCTATTTGGAACAAATTATTTAAGCCGTCCATTTAGAATAGCTAGTTTCAATATTTTGTTGTTGGATAACAGGACCAGCTGCACTTACTGATTTATTTCCAATTCCCTTACATGTACGAATACATGAATTTAGAACACATTTTACAGTAAATGACAACGTTTGGCTCTATAGAAAGTTTACATTTCGACCTAGGTTTCAGTTGTATGTAACCAACATGTTATCTCATCAAATGTATATAGTCCTATTCGAATAAATTACTAACTTCCTAATTGCATCTCATGACTCCAATCCAATAGACGCCAAATGAATTAAGAATGTAATAAAACAAATTCTAATGGAAAGAAAAGTGAACAACAAGAAATAAAGTGTTCCTTATGGCGGATAAAGATACAAGGTTCAAGAATGCTAGTGTTTTATAAAATAAGGAATGCTGTAATGGACTCACGTAAAACTGAATTGCTTTAGCAGTGCCCTGTCGGAGCATTTGGACGAGTTTATGGAGTCTCCACAGACAAAGAGCGTGCAATCTCTTTGTAGCACGGTCTACAAACTGGAACTGTTTGTCGACTGAGATGACCCGGAAGAGAAACGTTTTTGTCGATGCAACGCATACAGAACACTTCCCCACACTTCCAACAGTGGAACTGGAATAAAGCACGATATGAAACATCATAGCATAATTTTACATAATTTTTGAAATCTTTTTACTTAAAATTTAATTTATGTACCCTTTATAACAGTCAATAAGTGCAATAATTACCTTTCGGCTGAAATGATCAAAGGGTGTAGAGCAGCTGCATTCCCTAATATTCCTTAGAGATTTCCAATCTAATGCCACAGAGTTAAGTTCTTCAGCAAACTGGTCAACCGAAGGCAAGTTGTTGCCATCACCTTTCAATCTTGAATCACTGCCCTGAGGAGAAATTGCCTCTTTCCCATCTTCAAATCCCGACTCCGAATCACTTATACCACTAATATAAGAGTGGCGATTACTTAGAGATTCAGGAGGCGATTTTAAATTAAGATCTTTTAGCCGAAATAAACCAGAAGTTTCAGACTCTGACCCACTTTCGGCCATTGAACCAATGACTGAATCGATGTCTTTGCTAGGTGTATCAGCGTGGCTGAGGAGCTCACTAAGCTGTGCTATTCTCTGAAAAAATAAAGTAACAAATATACACATTTTATCAAAATTTCTGATTGAAGTGCAAACTTAAAGTGTTCTTAAAGCAACATCAGTCACCTTTTCTAACAGTCGTACATGATCTTCCAGAGATGCACTATGATCTCTGCTGGCACTTAGAAGGTCAATGAAATTTTCTCTTGGATGCACTCCATTTTCAAATCTGGTGTACATTCCTCTCCAAAATCTACAGATTTAATTTGTGAACAATACATTACACCAGAATTATTTCATATTTTACACACAGAAATGGTCATATAAACCACAAAGATCAACTGCCTACTTGATTGTCTGTGGGACCAAGTTAGGGCATAGAAGGTCTAACCCATTTTCTTCTTGTTTATACAATGGGTTGAGATATTCTCTCATGTGGCTTGCAACGCAACCCCATAAAGAATATGTTCGCTCTGATAACCTTTGATAAAAATACTTGAATAAATTTGAATGTTAAAAAACCTGACAACACAAGTAAAGTTTCTTACCTCAAATCTAGGCGATCTTTCTCACAATTGCCTACGAAAGTTCCAAACTGGCAAGAATAAACATGGTCATGCAGGTTTAATAAATATCTTTCATTGAACTGAAAGGTGCCAGGAAACTGTTGCAAAAGTTGCCAGACGCAATCGACAAACTGGGTGAAAACTGGGGAAACCTCTCGTGGGTCTTCCTGCACATGGCCACACCGGTCAGTGAATTTGTGTCCAAAAGCCAACCATTCTTTCTCTACGAGAGCCTGAAGATAAGCAGATCATTAAATTCAAATCTGGATAAACAATATTCACGATATTTCTAAATATAATATTGTTTTATACTGACTTGAAAACCTTGTAAGGTCCGGTAATAAGGATCCAGTAATAAGCTAGCTAATGAACACGTTTGGGCTGTTCTATCCCAGCCATCAGAGCAGTGAACCAGTACATTAGTTCCTTCGTCGATTGCCTATGCAAAGATCAGTAATTTATCACACAAAAAAATACATTTATTTGTGAACCATAAAACCACTGAAAAACAAAGCTAAATAACATCATTCCAAAGTTATTTTTGCTTTTTCAAAAAATTATAGGGGGAAGTAAATTTCTTTTGATCTAAATGTCTAACTTAAAATCCCTTATATGATAGGAGCAACAACCTTGGTAAAGAAGCAAGGGAAATATTCAGATGAGATAACGAAAACTAAACATTAATCTTGTAAGATGAAATGTATTTAAATTCGCTTGTACTTAACCTTATCTTGCCGTTTATAACAAGAATGAAACCAATTTAAAATGCATTTTCAAACGTTGACTTTACTATACAGTTAAATTAGAATTATCGAAAATCAACAAACCTTTGCGATAAAAAACGATGTGTCAATTATTGCCTTGATGTGCTTCAGCCATCCACAGCTCTCCAATCCGTTTAAAAAGGCATTCATAGATGGTACTTTCATTTCACAGGCTAAAAAGCGCAACTAACTGTATTAATCTTATGATTGCCATAAAAAACAATTTTATCCAGTAAGCAAATAAAAGAGTAGGTGTTCAACTTACTGTCAACTAGTTTTGCTAAACTACTTCTCATCGTATGAATATTTTCAATACCCAAGAAAAAAAATTTGATGTTTTCATAGAAACTTTCATTTTCATAACCTTTACCAGTAGCTCGGTTTGCCATGGCATTAATCTAACAAAAAGGAATAAATCCATCACGTATGTAAAATTGTTGCACAGATGTAATTTTAATAATAGTGCACAACAATTAAGTGGTATGGATATGTAACGTAGCGAAAAACAGGAATACCTTGGGTCTGGTATCCACCACGTACATAAATTTCCCTTGAGGATTTGCTCTCAGTATACAATTTAATAATTGCTCATCCTCTACGTTGCGAGCACTAAATCCAGACAGAGGCTGACTACAACGACATATAGCTGCCTGTGAAAATGGAAAAAAAATAATAATTAAACATGGCAAAGTGTTCTATAAATTATTTCATAAAGTTGTTAGGCAAAGTTCAATTTGATTTCATGAACAGAGTAGCAAATACCTTATTTCTATGAAGATAGGATAATACTGGCAATCGTCCTTTACTACGGAATCTTGAACTACCAACCAAAACAGGAGTGGGAGCAGTATATGGTACATAAAGAAATTGGGGATATGTATCGCATATCTGTAAGCAGGTAAACCATAAGTAAGCAGATATTATTTGTATGAACACATTTAAATTTAAATGCTCTTTCACCTCATAGTCTTTATTAATCGTCGTCAGGCACCAATATTCATTTGGAGCCCCCATCCTCTGGTATTCCGATTGGAGATCAAAGAAATTCCAGCCAACATTTTTTGGAACTTCATCATTACAAGGAGTATATTGAAAGCAATACAAGTCCTCGATGACCACTACGTGTAAACATGAGCATTATCAGACTGAAACAGCACTTCTGCTGAATGCTTATATTCAACTTTGGCGATTACACTCACTTGGCTGAGAGAGTTGCTGGACAGTGGTAAACACGTCATGGCAATCTCGCTCTTTTGGTATAACGAAAGTAACACAGAGAAAAGTTTTACATTTGATGAGGAGTGGTGATCCCGTTGCTGTAAGGGGAAGCTTTTCTACAGAAGCGATGTACATGTGCAAAATCTAATCCAATGACAAAAAATAAGGTATCTTGCAAATACATGTAGGCCTAAAGTAAATTTTGACTGCACTTGAAAATGCTGAAAATCCAGGCTAGCCTAATTAGGTTCAATTGAAAAAAGTGGCAAGCAATTTCTTTTTGAAGGTGGGGAAACGGTGTTTCCATACAGCCATTGCATGAAATCTTGATCAGTTAATCAGAAAATTCACTTTGATTCAAATTTGCACCAAAATAAAACATTAAAAACATACACTACGATATTTTATGCTACTATACCGCATTTTGAAATTGGATTCCTGGGGTCAATTCTAGTGAAATGTTGGAAATCATGGGATTCTCATCTCCTGGCTAATCCGGAGTTTGCGGTAAAGTGCATGTATAAGAAGAAATTAAAACGCCCATATCTACCCAAGTTTCCTTCTTGCCTTCCGGATCTACAAATATCAGGTGGGTCGCTGTCAGGTAAAGGGTACCAACAGATGGTTTTTTAGCATTGAACCTGTCCAACATTCGCACATTCTCCACCTAGAAGACACATTTTAGCAGTTCAATACACAAGACAAATCCATACAACCATACAAAAAATACCTACATTACCTACATACCTACATGTACATGTGTGACAGACTTGTATACATGTATATGGACATGTACTGTACTGCACGGGGCAGCATTTACTCATTACATGTACTGTAATACTTTGCATTACATGTTTGCAAGTACATGTAACTGAAAATACCAAGTCTGAGAAAGTAACAATCAAATTTTGAATTGCATTCGGATAGCTCGTATCTGCTAGTTTGAATTTACGTTGTTCGGCAAAAAAAATAATTTTCAACCCATAAACGAAGGAGTAAATGAATTATAATTTTTGCATCGGCCGACCGACTGGAACCAGCCGAACAACCTCACCTAGGAGATAATAGAAATAGTAGCTACATGTATCTTCTGCATAAATAAATGGAATATGCAAATTGCTCTGCAAATTGTACTTGCAAAATACAATGCAACTCCCCCAAGTATCTACCGTAAATTAAAACAAGTGTTATTCTAACAACGCATGTTCAGTCTCGAAGCGAATTTATTATGAGCAATTTGTACGCGTGCACTCGTCGTTAGAGTGTGGGTGAATTAATTATGAAAACCTTGAACATTTCTGTTTAATACAACTGATACACGTTAGAATAAAAACTTCATTACTATAATGAGATGGTTTGCCCGAAGCTACTAGTCCATATAAACTGCAACGAAGGAACAGAGAAGTATCTGCGACAGTGCAGGCGACAGGATTTTTTTTTTTTTTTTGCAAAAATCATTTCAAAGCCCGAATTGTGAGAAAAACCTGTTACAGAAATTCTGGCTTGAACTGGCACTCCAATAATAAGCTACAACACACGTGATAATCGTGTACCCAGCACCTACCATTTTCAAAATGTTCAGTTTTCTCTTTATTTACCACATTCATTCCAAATTTTATTCATTCACTTCAAATTTCCGTGCTTGAACCAACTAAAGTTAAACTCGCAATGCCAACTCCCACGCTTCAGTCTCGTTTCAGCATAATAACGTCAGAAGTTCAAAATAATAGGTGCATTATTCTCACTGGCTCTATTATGAACATTTTGCAGGATATTTTGTTTCGATTATTTTGGCATATTATCGATGATGTAGCCCACTTGCAATAATAAGATGAGGCGAGAAAACTGGGATTTCCGCATAAAATCCAAACCCTAGAGAAACAATGTATACACTGAATATGTGCAGTATGCACCGTGTACATTTCTGTAAGTACAGTGTATATTTCGTTGAGATATAGATTTTTTGTGTGTGACAGCAATGACATGTTTCAGTGAAGTTCGTTCAGGCGCTCACTCAGTAATACATGTATAATCAGCCAAGTTCAACATCAGAATCACTAACTCTGCTTATACATGTACATGTGCATGAAAGACTTTGTAAATATATCACCAGTTCTATCACAAATAATAACAGCATACAAATCGATACTGATGATGCAACTTACAATGTTTCAGTCAGTGGGAAATACTCAATTAAGCGAATATCTCGCAATGTTAATTCTTAAAATACTGAAAAATTAAGAGAATTAAAAATAATTACACATACGAGCGTAAATTGCATTAACTGTGTGCGAAAAAATTAATAGAGCGAGTGTAACCTTTAATTTATGATCACATTATTTTTCCGACTGAAAAACTAGTCTATTTTTGTCGTTGAAGACTAAGGGTTCTGTTTTTTTGTGAGCAAGGTTGAATTTGAAGAGGAAATTTGCGTTGCTAGGGCGGCGTCCAGATAAAACACCTCTAACTCCATCAACGACTCTTCCTTCGGAAATTTTTTGTTGACAGAGTAATTTGAACAAGTTGATGGAGGATCGAGATTGAACATGGCATCAAACCTGCCACCGTTCAATCAGGCTTGCAATAGTCATACACGCTTAATTAAATAGCAAAGACCATCATCAAAATCCATTATGGAGTTAAGTGGATATGTGTTCACATCGAGGATTAAATTAGGAAAAAATTTCACCATGATCCCATTGCACGAGGATGATACCAGGAACCACTTGAAATGTCAGATTAACTATGTTATATGCCCTATTCATAATGTGCACTTAATATTTATATTACTCTTTTATACTGTATACAAGAATGACACCTCTATAATAGCTGTCGGAATTTATTCTTTATAAGTAACATAGGAATATTCTCATCTATATGGAATTTATCCTTTTGGTGTTTAACCTAAACCAAACTTACCTAGCAATGTAATGCTGCCCCTAACAACTAGGCAATCACTGTCAGCCTACGAGCCGTTAGGAGAAGCCTGCGAGCTGCTAGGGGAAGCCTACTTTCTTATATATCTGCTGCCGCTTTGGCATGACCTAAGACCCACTGAGCTGCAGTACACGTAGTACGTTTCATTACCGAACATAACCTTATTACTTCTACAACCTACGCATTACATAAATGTTTGCCCGAGGGTACCAGAATAAGCCGTTTCACCAAATAGGATCGATTGTAGGAACCAATACTTGTATCAGGTTGAACCTAAAGGGGAATAGCTTGAAAAGAACTTCTATTTATCTTCAAATATATTGATCGCAAAAGAGATTGAAGAAATATGAAACGGTGATCCCAAAAGTTGAACTTATCGATCAGTCAGCTAGGGAAGTTAGCTAAGACAACACTATCCCGACACAAAATTCACTTCAGTTTATGCACTTAAATCAAATGGCACTCAAGAAATTCTGCGAGTGTGGCATCCAGGGAATAGATTCTAGAAAAAGGTATACAATATTTCAAATGTAGGTATATGTACGTCCACGAGTAATGGATAGCCTACATGTGCTCTATAACCACCGTTCTTTTTAGAAAAGGCATAGCGACCAATGAATTTAAATAAACAAGATTAGAAATGTATCTTAAATGTTGCTGCTTCCAACATGTATGCTATACATTCTGAATATATTGCCAAATGCAGAGGACATTATAGGAGTTAATTGGCAGAACTTACAAAAGACTGATCCAATCCTCAATGTTAAGTGTTCGATATGCCCAATGGTTGCCCATGATGAAGATAAATGCCCAATACATTTATTTCTTTATATGCATATGACCCCAACTCAAAGGAATCTTACTGGGTTACGTTGATATTCACCATCATCAATCGCAATTTTTTTATTTGAATTATTCCCCTTAGAAGTTTTGCCTCATGAGAAAACGCAAAGGAAATTTGTCTAAATAGAGTAAAATGTGACAGCACATTTATCCAGCACCCTAACATGCTCATGCCCAAACAATCCAATAAATTTGGCATAACTGTCTCATATAAAATGCGTCACTGAGCATTAACCCTTATATTGAATAGAGAGCGGAGATGACTCATTGGATAATTTAATGTGCCGGTTTTGGCATTTTTCCCGTAATAAGTCTACTTCAACAACTCATTCTCCATTGATTGAATCGATATTTTGAACATGATTCACACACATTTACGTGATGAATAAATGAGACTATGAATTACAAATAATACGTGTACATGAATATGCATTCTTGTTCCACATCGCCTGGCTCGTTTAGCCAGTCTATTGACTTTGGTTTGAAAACGAAAGCTGAGGTTGAGTGGGGATTATTAATCATCGGATTAACAATGAAAAAAGATTCTGCTTGGAGTATTCATCAAAAGAATTCATTGATCCGTTTTACAGCAGTTTCCAGAGGCCCAAAGCCATCCTCAGTGGATTCTGGATGGAGTGTTTTCAAATCCAGGAGGCAAGATAAGTCATTATAAGTTAGCCCAGATGGGTTATGAAAAGAAAAATTTCTGCTCTCGTTTGCCCAATAATGTAAGATTTTAATGTCCAGAGCTTAAAATTAAGTGCAAGCTTATAGATTCAGTAGCCTAATATTTCAACTCTAAGTAGAGTATTTCAGACAAAAACCAACTGAAACAGAATACACGAAAAGCAAGTACATGTCGATTAATCAATGAATACATAGGCCTACAACTACCAAAAATAGATCAATTACAAGAATATACACAATCTAAATTGTTTTCGCTAAATCGTGTTCGCATTTTGAGTGCCCATTTTTGTCAATTTGCTGTCAGTGAAGAAAAACGAATGCAGTAATTCCACACTCCATTAGCCTTAATAATAGTACCATCATAATTCACTAATAATCAAGCTCTTGTCTATCTCTTACATGTAGGCCTATCTAAATTAAAATTTCATTAGGGAAATTTTTAAATTGTGAATAAGATTAAATTGGAAATATTGGAAACTATGGGGGAATTGTTTTGAGTGAATAACCTTACATATTTCAAGCAAATAAAAATGTTGCAACCCAGGGAAAAGCTCATTTAAACTAAACGTCTGTGGATGTTACCAC
The DNA here is from genome assembly GCA_034687865.1 of Kryphioiulus occultus. Classification (NCBI taxonomy): domain Eukaryota; kingdom Metazoa; phylum Arthropoda; class Diplopoda; order Julida; family Julidae; genus Kryphioiulus; species Kryphioiulus occultus. The sequence continues at coordinate 12,328 of JAQGAF010004049.1, forward strand.
AGGGGCAACAATGTACACATGAGTACTTTCGTGGAGCAGAGAATTGCAACCTCAATCGTATGATTCAGGAACCCTTGGGGCATCTAAACCGCATCTTGGATACCTCCACGTGATGATGTGAATTTAGATAACGTGTACTATTTACTACCAGATGTGTTGTTAGTATATCTCATCCCATTCTCACCATAAATCACAGATTTTGTCATTGTGACAAAAAATAATTTGAATTTAATGCCGGAAACAGTATCCTTCCTCAAACATCTCTCCTAGGTGTTTTTAACATCCACCAAAGGGATGAAATTCAAGCCGTACAACCAATTCAATTCAACTGACTCGAAAGCGAAATTCGTATAACTTTAGTCATAGTAATTTGAGAAAACAAGAGCCTTGGTACATTATGGTCATCGTTTTCCTAAATACATTGTTATACTTCTTATAAAAGCTCTGAACATTGTTCATAAATGTATAACAAATCAGAAGAAGTACAAAAGTGAATAACAAATATTTCTGTCTGAAAGCATACAAAAGCTTTGAAATAATTCCAAAAATTACATACCAGTAGGTAGAATATATTAATACAAAACGTCAAAACTCGAAAAACGTTCAGTCACTATAAGGCTTGTATCTAAAGCCAGAATTTCATCTACTCAGACGAGTAGCATATGGTGAAAAGAAATTTCATATTCATGCTTATTTATTTGTAAGCAAGTAATTTGGCCTTTGATACAAATAGCAAACATCATAAAAATGTTTATATCAAATTTTCAGGTCAAAGCCCTGTTTTACAAATAAAGGCTGAGAAAGCAGCCTGTCGGAAATTGGTTGGATAAATCCATTACCTGTGACTTCCGCCAGACACTTTTTTTCAGGCTTACAATCTCAAAAATCAAAAAAGGCAATTTCCAGGCTCCTTATGCCAGACGTACTGCAGATAACATTGCTCAATATAAAGCATGCAAGCAAATGCCAACAAACAACCAAACAAGTCTGGAGAACCAACTGTACCTTTCTTTGAGTGATCCGCTTTTCTCCGTCTTTTGAGTCGGCATCGTTAGCAATATTTTCATCAAAAATCCACGATTTCAAAATACCATACATTGGCCAAGAGCGAACATGAATTCGTGCTTTAGCAGCAGCCCTATTCATCAGTTATGTGGGTGTTTCAGAAGAAAGTAGCCAGCATGCATCACCACTTCATCTTCTTCTAGTTAAAAAGATGATTGGACTGGACAAGGTAAAGGCTGCTGGCTGCTGCGATAGAGGACTATAAGAGCACTAAATCCAAAATACGACTAGCTATATCTGGTGAAATCTCGTCGAAACAAGCACTATAATTTGATTAGTATAGAAGCTCACAAAATCGTATTCTACTTTCGAGGGCTAGTTATGAAACAGATTCCATGAAGGGGATTAATAGTGTACACTACCGTGCTTAGAACGAAAAATAACCATTACAATAATAACTATTCGACTTGGGGGAACTGCAGAACCGAGCTTTGACGCCAGTTTCAAACACCGATCAATATGTACAAGATAGGCTGAGTTCATTGCAAAACAGTAGGGTAGGGGGATATGTGGAAGGGTTAACTTGCCCCATTGGTGTTAATTTAATCAAAAATCAAGTTACCATCAACTATACAATGCCTATGGGAATAGACGTGTTAAGTGGTAGCATTGTTTCAGGGTGACGATTGCATTTGTCAAATTAGTTATTACTGGTTTGACCTATCATCTGAAAAGGTTTACATGCATTTGGAAAAGTACAACTCATCTTGCTGGAAAGAGAAACTTTCCCACACTATCAGGAATGGATCTTGTCAAACAGTTTAAGGACCAATTTAATTTATCAATTATGCACTGAAATTAAAACTAATTACACTTATAACATTACAATTAAATGTAATGAGACAATTCAAGAATAAAACTAGTTTTCGAATATTTTCATTTTTTTGGACATACATGCATACAAGCTCGTACATGTAAGATAATGGCCAGCACGTTGATCAAGCTCGTCATCTGCTGAGTTTCACTCAAATACTTTATAATCAACTAGCAAAAAAACCTCAAATGAATTTTTTTTTATCTTTTTGCCAGTCATATCAGTTCAAGTTTCTTACAACAGCACTTTCAAATGTTGATCGATAACTATTTTTTTCAACTATAGGTCAGAGTTCATATCAGTTTCATAACCACATGATGTTCTGTATACATGTCTACTTCCATGCTATAATGTGGCTATTGAAAGGGGGCACAAATTTATCCACCCATATTAGCTTTCCTGCATAGCAATTACACAACGGGAAGCCTCCACAGAATACACTTTTTCAGTTATATTTAAGATCACAAAGTCCCCCCCTACCACCTGGCACTCATCTGCTGACTGTAGGGTAAAAAATGGAATTGAATTGAATTGAGTAGACCATATTTTTTTTTCAAAAATCTTAAAAACAGATTTTAATGAATTGGCCCTAACAAAAAGTTTCGAAAATTTTATCCGAGAATGACAAGCCACCGACTGTTTTGAATGATTACATATAAGTTACTAGCTCTGCTTATTCCAGTGATCTGTTGAAGGTACATACTGTACATCCCTGTTTTTATATTTAATAGCTCTAAATTAAACTGCCTTATGGTCAGCCAAGACCAATACTGTATTTAAGACCATATTTTACACTTTCATCACATGACTGGTTTTCATTTCATTTGAGTTTAGAGTTCCCCAGAGCCCCATGAGAAAAAGGTCAGGACAATTTTCAGATATTCCTCATTTCAGAATATTAAAAAGTACATGTATATATTTTGTGTTTTTCAACTTCGTTTTGCGTTCAGGTTCATCATTCATACATTAATAGTGGTAGGATAAGTGCACACCTCCCTAAACAGTGGCTTTTCCCAAACATCACGTAAGCTTGACTGGGCAGCTTTAAATTTGTTCTGGTTTTACTAACTTAACCTGTCAAAACCTAACCTATAACCAACAGCATGGGCATAATGATAATGAAAACGCCAAAGGCGACATTTTTATAAAAGTATATCACAAATACAACTACATGTATTCTAATCCTGAAGAGTGGACGATGCCCACGTCCACTTTCCTTGTGCCCCCTACCTCCGGTTTTCGAGCACACACCCACCCCCCCCC
>JAQGAF010004050.1:0-15464 GCA_034687865.1 Kryphioiulus occultus
TTCCTCCCTGCGGCTAAATTTCCAGGTGGACGGTCTGCCCCCTGGCGTTGGTGATGGGCCCAATTGGTGCGAAAATAGGCCAACGTTAAAAAATCCACAAACAAACAAACAAAAACATACATTTAAACTTAACTTTGGTTTGTCAAAATCCAAGACTCATGAAATGTTTCACCATGCTGTAGAACTATTAGAACCATCTATTGGCAATGGTGAAAAATTCTAAAATATTTTTTGATAAGAGTTATAGACCTTGTCCCACTGTTGTCGGTTAGTTTTGGTCCCCAATCATTTCATATAGGACATAGAATGTAGTAAGCAAAAAAAACTAACTAGTGCTGCAGACACAATTTTATGGTGTGGCAACCTTCAAATACAGTATGTTGAATGCACTTAAATACCAGGGATTGATCAGAGCAAGAAGTTAATTTCATTCAAGGGTTGTTACGCATGCATGGGTGGCGATGAGGTTTTATTGCTCGATTTATTACTGTGACTTGAGTACGTGCCAATGGGAACACGAAGTTTATGGGCTGGGTTTTTCGTGCAGTTTGAGGCCGATTAGCATGCGTTAATTAACTGACTTTAGGGTGTTTACTGGAGCTACACGTTGACATAAGAATCCACCTAGTTAAGTTCTTCCTCAATAAAAGCAGGTTTAATAGAGAGAAACGACCAAATGTGCAAATAAAATGCTGCATAGCTATGGGGAGATCAACGTTTGGCTTAGAAGCCTAAAGCAGAACAGGAAAGGCTGAAGTTGATCTAAAAGAATGCATCAGACTATGCCTGACAAATACGCCATTTCACGTATTGCTATTCATTTTAAATGCCTTTCAAATGAATTTTAAACGACATTACGCGAAGTGTGTATGAATATTTTAAAACTAATGATTTTTGGTAATCCTTATCCTGAAGTTATAAATAATAAAATGTAAAATTGCCAGTCTAAAAGCATTTTGAATTATTGATCTACATGTGTTTCCTAATCCGAAAAATTGAATTCCTAAGCCTTTTATGGTAACATTAAGGGTTCTGAAAGGGTTGTCTTTGCCTAATAAATAAATTGTGGATGCATTTTATTATTTTTCTACTTTAAAATTAACGATTTTTCAAAATCCTTATCTTGAAGTTATAAATAATAAAATGTAGAAATTCCCATCAAAAAGCACTTAATTATTGATCTGTTTCCTTATCAGTAAAATGTAATTGAAGTCTTTGACTTCATGGCAACATGAAGGGTTTGAAATGGTTGTCCTAAGTTAATTGTAGATGCACTTTGGTATAACATAGCATTTTACATTTGAGGAAGAAAATGTTATGGCTATGAATGCATCCGCAATATCAGATAATTTCTGGCAATTAAAATCTGTTCGTATCACGTGAGGTGCTTTTTAGTTTGAATTTACAAGAATTACAAATTTGAACGGAAAATAACAATGATATACAATAGGTCTTCGGAATAACTGTGGAAGCTACAGAAAGTTTTGATAGTTTTAATTTATTCAACCCTGTATTATACTTATACTTGTAAAGTACTAGACCAATTTTAAAGCTTTAAGTCATCAATTTTTAATTGATAATTCACACGCCCCTTTTTCGTTTTGAAAGTGCATGGCCATATTTGGGTAAACAAAAGGTGGATTTTGTTCGCAACTAGAGCAAGAATTACTGAAAGCAGAAAATTATGGCAAAAGAATGAACTTGGACTAAATTCTATTTTGATTCATAATTCTGGGGTTTCGTATATACAAGCAACAGTTAAGTGAAACTCAATCAGACATTTTCCAATTTGTATAATATAATTACATATAATACGTAATTTTTGCCAATAGTTACAGCTGATAAAAATAATCCGAGAAATTCATCTGACAAATAACTGAGAGCATAATCCTGAAAGCTTTGTTTATTGAGACCATCAAAACTTGTTAAGTATTGAAATTATTTGCAAACCCACACACCACCACTCAAGGTGTTAAATCTTAAAAGGCGTATTAATTTGGATTAATTGAATTAGTGTTATCGTGGTTTACTTATCTTGTAGCAACCCACAATTTAGGTGACATGTTTCCCAATCCCTAGGATTTGTAATAACCTCATATTTGCGTCGCTTCCGTACCTGTGTGGTTATACTAGCAGGATGCGTTTGGAATTTAAGGTCATACACAGGGTGTCAGATAGCTTATATCCAAGGGATTTTCACTTTCGTCTGGTGTTAATTCCATTTTTCTCCTACACAGATCAAATGTCATCTGTTATACCATGCCATGTTGTACGACGCACTTTCAAATACACTTACAAATACACAAAAATTGTAGTTTCCAATTTCATAGAAATTGAGTGGACCAACAGTGCTATCGCCATGTTACAGTTGATGTGGGCCGTTGTTAAATTTTTAAACCGGAGGCAAAAAGATGGCGATAATGTTGTTACGTCTTTCAGTGTACCCCAGAAATTTATATTTTCAACTTCCCTGACTTTTTCCTTGAACACTGAAGACACCAAAATCCCTGACCATTGAAGATGCCAAAATATGGCATATGGCAGTGTAAGGAATGCTATATTTATTGCGCATAGTAAACATTTGTATGTAAGGAAACTTCTCCCATATACAATGTAATTTCAATCTTTCTAATTATTTATTTCTATGAACACTCAGAATTGGCTTTTATTAAAAGGGTCTTTGAAATGTACAGTAAACGGCTCATTTGGAATATCCTTCCCTCTTAAATTGTCGTATTTAAGCACATCAGGATACAACGATATGCTGACCATAATGAACTCTGGGGAACTTTGGGGATTGAATTCTGGTATATAAAATATGAAAATAAATCATCTTGCCCGAACATGTCCGAAACTGAATTCCTTCGTTGGACTTTGCCGTGCTCTGGTCAAGAAGCCACAGCCATTAATATGCAATGATTTGCTGAATTTCCCTGACTTTTCCAAATTAAATCCATTTTCCCTGACCTTTCCAGAATATTCATTTTCCCTTACCTTTCCACAAAATTGATTTCCCCTGACCTTTCCAGAATAAATTAATTTCCTCTGACCTTTCCAGAATAAATTAATTTCCTCTGACCTTTCCAGAATAAATTAATTTCCTCTGACCTTTCCAGAAACAATTAATTTCCCCTGACCTTTCCAGAATAAATTAATTTCCCCTGACCTTTCCAGAGATAATTCAAATCCCCTTACTTTTCCCTACCATTCCAGTTTCCCTGAATTTTCCAGGTCTTTCCAATTCCCTTGACTTTTCCAGGCCTTTTCAGTGTCCCTGAGTTTTTCAGGTCTGGATAACCTGGTCTTTACTGCCCTTATTTTTCAGTTTCTAATGCGTATGGCTCCAAGTGCAGCCAAGATTAGGGAAATTCTCCATGGTATTTGTTGTTCCATCCGTTTTCATAATCTTATTTGAGAACTACGTGTAATAGGCGCGCATCAATTACGAAAATCCATTTAAATTTAATAATTGGTTTAATTACAGGCGCACATCTACGCTTAATGCGTTTATCCGAGTTGATAAACTCGGCGCGAGGCTAGTCATGCGAAGAAATGAAACTCGTCTGAGAAAATTAATATTTTCATTCATGTCTGCAATTGCTCGCCAAATGAGCGTTATTAATCAGAAACGAAGGAAGGGGCCCCATTATTGCTCGCTTCCTTGGGGCTTGCCAATTAATAAGAAAAGCAGAATTTGCATCTCATTAAATGGCGTAAAAAATGAGTGTAGTATTAGCTTTTGGTGCTGTACGTTAAAGACATCCATAAAAAGTCGATTTTTTAACCCCCTTAGTCAATTTTCGTCTATAGCCCTCTTAAACGTCCTATTATATTACATAAAGTAGAACCTCTGTAAGTTGACCACCCAAGGGACTGTCGCAAATTGGTCAACATATGGAACAAGGCTTGTTGTGACTCTTAATTTTAATTCCGTTAACTGCATGCACTTACATTTTATAGTAATCATTCAGCATTCAGGAATCACCCTTGAATAATCTTATTAAAATGTTCATAATACAGTAGTAGTATTGCTAATGTGCCGCAAATTTATCCACCAATTACACGTACAATCAGTAGTACTGGAATTTTAATGCGGAAACACTGCAATATGTACAGGGTACGGGATACTTAATAATTTCAAGCTGTAAGATTAGAAAGCTTATCCAGAAAATTATCTAACCTGTTGTGGTAATAAGCAGCACAAACGTTGAATCAAATTCTGCAATATCTAATTTTTGAGATTCCAATTAAAAAGTTAATTTCCCCTATTTACTACCAAGCCCCCTATCCAAAATGTCCAAAATGAACTCTTCTACCTCCAAGGAAACAGTTACTGTTCAGGGGTGTACAGTTTAAATTTAAGCAGCCAATATATTTAATCATCCATGAGTTTACATGTTGAGGCCATGCTGGTCAACATGCAGAGAGTAAATTACTATTGTCATTATCAAAGTGGTCAATGTACAACATACAGAGCTAGGTGCAGGTGGTCAACATGTAAAGGTCACCTTCCATTTAGTTAATGTGGTTACCGTCAGTTAAATTGTGGTCAAAATAAGGAGATGGTCAACTTTGGAAGTTGTACTGTACAAGATTTGGTCAAAATAATACTGCAAATACATATCTTTTTATTAATTCGGTGTTTTCACCCTCAATACCACCTTAGTCCTGCTTATTATGGACCCGTATCCAAGTTTTGAAAAATCACGATGTTTACATGCTGACTTGGTTAACTTTTAAGCAGTTTAGTCATGCAAATAAACCTGTCTTATTCAATCTTTTGTTGATTTGATAAACTTAGTATGAGAAACAGCAAGAGGGTGGTTTAAATGTAGACAACCAAACCAAGTAAATTGATCTATGCCGCCTTTGTCATGTAAACACCTTAAACTGACTTCACTTGGGACGAACACGAGAATTCCTGTTTTCCTTGTTTGTGGTTAACTCTAAAACCAGGTGCAGCGAAGCTCCCCATTCCCATAGCCGCCAAATTTCCTCACATTGACACAACGTCTGTTATTCCAAAATAGCTCTCATGCTGTAGTATGCCTAATGCAAGGCTTCCTTGGCTGCATTTTCTGTACAAGTAACCAATTCATTTTCTGCATCATGTCTGCATATGCTGTATCCGGTTTTAATAAACTCAGATATTCAACACCCCCATGTCCATGCATACTTTTATGAAGCGAAAGATTTTGGGTGTTTTGCAACAATTCCACCGCCAGGTGACAGATCATGTAATCCCATATTTACTTAACCCAAAGGATTTAGTCTAAGCTTACTTTATGCAAATTAACTTTAATTTCTGCAGGTAAACAGTGATTCTCTGATGAAATGTGTAATCGTTTATAAGAAAATCTTAGAGTTGCTGTGCACCTTTTCTAGATTCTATTCCAAGTAAGAAAAAGACTAGGACATAATCCCATTTTCATGTGCAGGATTTCATCCAAAGGGTGCCCCCCTTTGGTTAAAATGGTATCCCTGGCAACCCTGTAATTCAAACGATGCAATTGGAGAAAATCACATCGCTGGGAGCCTTGTTCGAACTGGTAGAGGGTGACTGGCGTATTTCAAATTCTGAAAACCAAGGCTGTACACCTCGGTCCGATTACGTCTTCTCAGAAATAGTGAAGACGAAATCACTGATGACGTCAATAAACTGAATGTCATGAATCGATAAGCTAGTGTAATCCCCTCAATTTTGAAATATCTTTAGCTTCCTTCGGAAACCCTTTAATCTAACTCTAAAATGAATAAGCTTTTAGAGACAATTTAAGAGACAGTATTTGATTGGAGTATTTGATTTGTTAGTTAAACTAAAAAGAAAGGAATAGAAAAATGGGTAATATTAATGCTGTATTTATGAAGTGTTAAATTAATGAAAGGGGTAGGTTTAAGACTCAAGAGATGCAATGTCTCACTGTTCAACCCAACTTTACTAATAGACAAGATTAACACCTGTCTTAACTGTCAGAATTTACCCTTGCCAGCCTACGAGTAGTTAGGAGAAGTCCACTTTCTCAGTGTGTCTATTGCGGAGCAAGACAGCAGCAGGGACTGTGCCATAGTATATCCTTTATTTTCCGCCAACCTCAAATTTTTTATGGGCAGATTCATTATAGACAATACACATTCAAAATGATTCTGTTTACACGAAAAATGTGTAGAACAAGGAAATAATTCGAGATCGAACGAAATAGTGCTTTTGTTTCGTTATTTCAGCACTAAATTCTGATTTCACTTTTGAGGAAATTTCGATTTTTTTTTAAAAAAACGATAAGGCATCTGTGCCCAAGAATTACCCATTGTGAAAAAAAATTCTCCTGGATGTATTATTCATGTCAGGAGCTATTTTCGGCTATTCAACCATTGCAGGTATGGGCTTTATCATCCTCTCTTATGGTGGCATCTTTCATTTTCTGAAAAGGAAACAAAAAGAAACCTTTTCGCTGAAATCTGTCGTAGTTTCTTCGACATCCAGAGCTGTCAAATACCGGTGAACATCCACATGCCGACCATATAGATATGCTAAATGCACCCAACGCATAAAACATGACCCTGTGAGGTTGAGAATATTTTATGCAGCGTTATTCTTTCGATAACGATGGTAACCGTGGCTACAATCCATTTAGTGCTGCATATCTACAAGGCGTCCTAGTCGGTTCTGAACCCTGATTATGCTCTCTCAGCAGGATAGATAGACGCATTTCACCAACGGGGAATTTCCTTCTTTTCTTGAACTATTTCTGTATTTCCAGATTCTGTTTATTAAAAGGCAAGCTCCATGGAGTAATAAACACCAGGAGGCAACTGGAATTTAAATCTGAAGCAGCTTATTCGGCCTATAGATTTATCCTACAAATGTGCATGTTCAAATAGTAAGAGCCGTGGTAAACCCACTTTTACGGCCTAGATAGGTTCTTGGTAATGTAGGCCGTAAAGCGAAATGCTGTATAACGAATAATGACTTAGCTTACAAACCCACGTTAATTCAACAGGATCCTTCCAATTTCTCGAGAAAAAAATTTAAAATCTATTCAATTGTTACCACTGTATTTCCATTACATGTTTTCAAAATACATGTGTATACGATATAGGGCCTACATAACTGTATAACAAACAAATTACTACCTTGAAGAACAGTTCTAATCTGAAGATTTGCGTGAAATATATGTACATGACTCTTGTATATCCGCAGTTGTGGCTGATCCTGGTTAAAAAAAATTAATTTTGTTCTTGTGTGATGTTTTTGTTTGTTTTTGGAGTTCTTCGTAGCTTTTTAACACTGCGTTCTTTACCAGGGTCAACTTGAAGAACGCTGTATTGAGTTTGAGTTAAAAAGAAGCAAAACAGCAAAATTTGAACCATTGTTTTGTAACGGGGCCATCTTCAACTACAGATTGTGATGATGACAGACATAAGATGTGACTCAAACAAACGTATTATATTGTTTCCATTGGTCACCTTGGCTTTCAAACTACTCGATTAGCACAAATGTGACATAAGGTAGCCTAGTTTCGCGATGACCTATGACCCAATGCGAAAAGCCGTATAAAAGAGAGATGGGTATATTTCCAAGCTCATGTTAACCTTGTGACAAAGTGACCAGTTTATCTACTTCAAGAATTATAGGGTGCACAGATAAGACATGCGACGCTATAGATTCCTTGAGAAAGTGGGCTTCTCCTAACGGCTCATAGGCTGGCAGTGATTGCCTGGCGGTTAGGGGCAGCTAAATAAATTACATTTTAGTTAGTTGGCTTAGTTTAGGTTAGGTTAAACACAAAATACCAAAAATGGACAAATTACGTCAGCTTGGACAGGTGCTATTCTTGTGTATTACACAAGTAGGATTGAAATTGAAATATTTCATTTGTTTAGACCAGGATGTAATCTGTAGTACATGTACCTCCATCAGTGTTATTCTTACAAGTAAAGGGGGCGTTCATGTAATATGTCAAGAAAATATCACGATTTTCAGATCATGTCATCATTCCTCGTAATTTTCAAACTCCTCTATCCCCGAAATGATGACATAATCATTGAGAAAATAAAATAGGATTATGTGAATTTTTTTACAGATTACGTCAGAAATGATGAATTTTAGCCCACATTTATATCTGTGATACAGTATGTACATGTTGTAATTAAAGGGTTGCCATGAGCGAATGTTTTATTTAAACGTTACAAGAAAAATAATTATAAGTAAATAGTTCTATACGAAGGGTAATGAAACTTAATTTTTAAGAAAACGACGCAGTGGGCTACCTACCTTTTTGACAAAATGGGTACCAATACATGGAATTTAGCCCAGTCCTTCTTCTCCCCCCCCCCTCACTTTCGTCATCATGTCATCATTTGTCATCATTTGGCTAACCCCCTCAAACCTGAAGCGATGACGTGAAACTTAAAACATCCCCAATTTTATAACACAAAAGGTTAAAAGTGATTCCATAGTACAGAATGTCGTTTATATCTTGATACAGTAATTAAGGAAAATAAATCGACCCATATCGAGTGGAAGTATTTCGTTCATGTCAAGTAATAAATTTCAAAACATTGCATTATTCAAAATACAGTATTCATTCAAATCAGTAGTTCTAAACTACGACATGAGGTGTAAACTTCGCCGAAATAAACGGCATTTATTCAAATCCAATAGATCCATTCTAAATTAAGGCACGGTTTGTAAACTATAACAAGGAAACATCAAAATAACAACGGGGTTATTATAAGTCGATTCCAATTAGAAGATATTAAGATTCTATTAAGATAATCCTACCTAGAAAAAAACATTTAATTCCGTCCAAGTCATTTAAATTTTTCTTACACCTTGTCAGTCGCTTGAAAACTTCCATTCCACATTAAGCTATCGTGGTAATGCATGCCTGGTAATGATATTCAGATAAAACATTCTTTAATATAAGTAAGCGCTAGTTCTCCACTATTTCCTTGGAACCAATTATGTGTAAGACATTGGAATAAATGGAAATATCTTTTCGTTTCCGTTATAGGCCTGAACAATATGCGGGTCTTGATCATTAACTAATTTTGTTGGCAAAGAATACCCGTAATTCATTATTAAATTCCGTCGTTGCCAATGCAATTATAAGCACGCATACGCCATGCGTGACTTAATTTGAAGACGGTGTTTGAACACTGGATTGAAAGAAGCCTCATTAAATACGGATGGCCATGAATGTCGAATTTCCAATAACATGCTGGCTTGATATAATGACGTGGTTTAATAAGGCGTGCTTGACAGAAGTGGCGTTAATTAGAGAGCTGCGACCTGGAGTAATATCAAAGGGCAGGAGTCACTGATACCGTCTTATGAAGAAATTTTCGAAGAATTCTTTTAAAAAAAATTCTTTGTTTTTGTTTCTTGAAGGGTTGCTCAAATTCTTTAGGTAAAAAAGTGATAATGTAATACGTTGCTGCAAGTTGACAAATTGCAGCAACGTATTATATTACATCGGATAATCCTATAAAAATTAGGTTGAAAAAAAGCTCATAATTGGTTTGAAATAGCCCACCAGTTGACATTTGGTTGATTGTTTATATAATATTGCTTTGAATTTTATGTAAATGTTTCATATTAATTTGCTTTGAATGGACAACTAAGTTGGGATTAATTAGCACTTCGGGAAATAATAAGCATTTGTGTATTTCCAAAAGAAAAAAGTTCTGTGATGGTTGAACAAAGTAACACTGACACACAAACCCAAAGTAGATAAAACAATAATAATTAAAATTCATGGTGATCCCACACGGGTATAAAAACTTGCTTTGAGCCCTATTCCTCCATAGGCACTATGAGAAAGTGGGCTTATCCTGACGGCACGTAGACTTGCAGTGATTGCCTGGCGGTTCGGCAGTTAAATAGGTTGGTTTAGGTTACTTTAGTTAGGTTAGGCAAGCAAAGAAACGAAAAGATTATCAGTTGTGTCAGACAGGACTGGTGTCATTCTTGTGTACGAGACAAGTGAAGTTAAAATATTTTCTGCACGTTTGGAGCAGGGCATAATCCGAAGTACAGTATATCCGATTAAGTTTGTCCTGCAGTTGCCGTTAGTACTTTCTCTAGATACGTATTAGTCAGTGTGCACTCGAAAATATCAGATAAATAAACTGACCAGATTCACTCAAGATAGTTGTTTATAGAAGTTGATAAATGGAATATCACAATGGTTTCCGTTACTGTAAAGGAAGATGTTCATCATTCCTAAGATACGCTCGTGTGTTTGATCGTTATTGTAACAAAGGTCCATGATGGACGAACATTTGGGAACAAGGAGGGTACTCTACTTATTTATCACTTACTTTTCTTAAGTCTGACGGATCTAAAGTATGACAAATGAGTGGCTTATAAGCTTTTGTGTCCATTGGTAGAATGTCTGTGCTGTACAAGAAACAGTGGCTTCATACTGTAAGTTGTACAAATCTTTCTGAGTGGCTTTTAGGATGAAACAATACCGCTAGATTCAGAAACTTGAAATTTAGCAAGAATGTATATGCAGCTCTTTGGTAAAAGACCAAGGACAAATAAAACATTTGAACTTCAGTAGCTGGAAGTTTTGGAACATGCATATGTAAATGTGGAACATGTACAACATGAAGACGCATGTTATACATTTCAATGATAATGTGCTAATAATGGATGATTTGCATACAATGTCATCTAATGTCAGTTTAACATAGCAAGGATCATTTTTGAAAAAAGTAGATGCTGCTGATGCTCGAATCCATCAGTCTACCAAATACCACCGAAAAAGTAAGCCCAATCTCGACGAAAGCCTATAAAAACCTTATCGAAGTAAAACAATGAATAAAGGCTTTTTTGTGCTGAAGACGTACAAATTGAATTGTATTGAAGCTAATTTAATTTCGTTATGCAGACCCCGGCTATCACGTGACTGCATCACTTACCAAAAGCAATTATGCTAAGCGACTGGGAATTCGCTTCAAATTATCGACCAACTTTGAAACAAATTTGGCAGTTGAGGTCACTACACGTACAGCAGCCCAGAAGGAAACCCATCACGTGATTCCTAGTGTGCCTTTATACGTGACTTGCTTTGGTCAACAATAACGTACAGTATATCAGCTATGAACCGTAGTATGATTTCACATATAGTACATGTACATGTATATCTACGTTGAATGAATCAACATTCAAATGCGTTCAAACAGCGCAAGCTAAACTTATTCATGTATTCATAACTTTTGATAACATATCCCATTCAATGTTTAATAGTTGTAAGCAACTGGTTCACGCTACACTGCTCAGAGAAGCATTGTATCAGTTGCTGGTTATGAAAACAACCATTTGTATGCTGCTTTATTTACCATTTTATAATCGTATCCATGATATTGCATTTTCATGCCAACAGAACATTTATGAAGAAAAAGGTTATGCCATATGAAATGGAAGAAAGCTGCTTTTGTTCTTCATGTGAAATAACATATAAGATATCATATTGGTTCTTACCGAGTCGTCTGTAATGAAATTGTACACCAAATTTAAAAGAATATATTCAGGTTACTCTAGACTTGTTGGAGAAAGAAATCTTATCATCGATCGATTTATTGTAATCTTTAAGACAGCTCAGACTTGGGTTTTATCTGGCAGAGAAGTTGTTGAAATTCACCTTACTGCAATTCAGACCATATAACCAATACCAACAAATTATATTCCCCAATCTATCAATGTTTCCATTATTTTATGCACCCCTTCTGTTTCCTGCTGAAATCTGTGGTGTGTGAAATAAGGTTATGTCATATAAATCTACTGTACAATTATACATGTATATGTGTCTGTAGGTACTCAGAAAAAGACACTCTCGTGAGTGGTCGTTAAAGGGAGGTTTTGATGCTGCTTGGGAATTGATAATCACTGCTGTAATAAGAGGAATTTCCAAATTTTCCGTCATGGTGGACCATGGTGGACTGTCCAATGGGTCATCATAGGAATTGTTTCATTATTACCTTCTTCCTGGCCTACACTGTAGATATTTATTCCCAGTCCAACCATGATGGTTGCAGATGGGAATTATCTCGTGAGTCAAAGGCAATGCTGCATTTTTGAGTAGAAAATTAGTGGCTATCAACCTCATCTAACTCAATGCTCTAAACATGTGCTGAGGTAAGCTGTTGAGAATGGAATTTCAGATGGCATGTTAACGGAATGTTACTGAGCTTCATGTGGTGGAATTGATGGCTAGGTTCGGAATTCCTCGAGGACTCAAGCAGCTTCTTTATTTCCAGAAGCAATGCCAAAAGGTACGAATGGCATGAAATATTCTGAGCTCCTCGTCTTCAGGAGGAAACGGCTTTTCCTAGTGCGAGCATCCTCGGGAGGTTCTTCCTTGCAGAAGCTGAAATCATGTGTTTGGCAAACTTTCAATTGCAAAGTGGTTTTCGGCTTGAGGAATGTGTAGCGCCAACCTCCAAAAGGTCGTATTCATTCCAGAAAATCATTAGAATGTTAAACATCGTGGATTCGGTTATGTTCATAAATAGCATCCAAATGCTGCTGCTGCTGCTCCCTTCTTTGATGATGGTCAGCTTCTTACACTGGCTTGTGCTAGATGGGGAGGAGTCTGTTTCTGCTAATTTCTGTCCTACAGGCCCATGGTTGAGCGGCTGTTTTTTGCTTTTCCTTCATTTTTTTATCTTCCTAATTTTTTCTTTCTCCGTAACAAACATTTTTGCCACCATTTGGTAGTGCTGTGAAATGCTAACTTATAAGTTGAGGTATTTATCACATCGCTGTTTGGTTGCCTTTTGGCATTTACGGTCTTTCGTCATTAAACCCCACATCCAACAAACCAACATGCGTTTAGTTGTTTTAATACAGTGAAACCTCTTTGTGATACATATGGTGCATTCTGCAAGTGCACTAGTTAGCGAGGTGTCCCAGTTGCTTTACCAAGTTTTTGACAAATATGAGATATAGTATACATATGTTTATTAAAATATAAATGAGACTCGACCACTGACCATTATGACCATCATACCACTGAAACTCCAAGCCCTTTTGGATGCATACTATTGGTTTTATTTTTTGCATGCCATTATAAATACACGTATTGAAATTGTTGCAAAGGACAGCCCTAAGCTTCAAGAAATTAAATGTAGCCATAATGATAGTGCTCACACATATGTGGTTGATTATACCATTTAATTGGGTTGATGGGTTAATAGGGTACACAGTTGAATTGAGTTGAAAGGAACAAACATGTTGCTGAACTTGTTGCATTTTGTGAGACCGAGTCGCAGAAAATGGTCTCACATATTTGCGCAACGAGTTCAAAATCTTGTTAGAATTTTGATCAATCTTCTTGAAAGAAATAAGAATTAGTAGAAATTGTTTTGGTTCACAATGTAAAATTTTTAAAAAATTTGAATTCGAACTAAAGCATTTACTTACATACATCCTTAGGGGCCACAATATCATTTTGCATTAGCTACATTGAAGACACAATCTACTGTACATAAAAATGGTGCATTTGAAATATACCACAGCAAGTACATGTAGGAGCCAAAACGTGTCTTTTTTCGTGCATGCCTCACAAGAATTACGGGCAGGTTCCATTTTTGACTGCTCGTGGCTATCAGCGATCGGATATACTGTACATGTAATATACCAGGTACATACAATGTAGTTTTGGAAATCCGCCTTACTGCAAAGCAGTTCGATCCATCTGATAGCCTCCAGATGTTTGTCTATTAATTCATTTTCCAGGTTTACTTTTACAGTGGTAGTTCCCAGAATAATTTTCGTTGATATGCACTATAAATAAGACCCGGGGCTTTACTATCGACTATAGTAATAACAGTAATGCCTTAAATAAACAAAGTCTACATCGTCTGAATATCGATATTCTGAAAGAAAATATTAGCCATGACCATTTTGTCTATGGATGTGCTGTGGGCTGTGATGAATGTGAAAATTGGCAGATTATGAGCAGTCTCACAGCCACATGAAAAATGCAAAATTAAATTCTTTCCAATACCTTGTACATTGGTCAACACACGTTTGAATATCATGTTAATTAGCTTATAACAAAAGTCATCTCTGGACCACTTTTCCAGAAATTACTTTAAGCATTTAAAAATGTGCAAAAATATAAAAAAATGAAATACTAATGACAAGGAAAAACAATCGCTTAAATTTTTTAAAATTTTAATTCTGGCTTAATTTACATAATTTACATAAGTGTCTAAAGTTAACAAAGTTAACTGCCAGCCTACGACCCGTTAGGAGAAGCCCACTTTCTCATTGTGTATATGTAGAAGCGGGGCAGCAGCAGGGCAACTATCAGAGGATAGCCCACGCAAGTACATGTACTAATTTGGTGTACTGTTCAATTTAACTGCTGTACTTTTTCAATTACCTGGTCGAACCACGGTTGGGCAAAATTCAAAACAGAAAAATTGTCAAGTGTCATCGGATCACATAAGGCATTAATTCGGTAAACCTTTGATAATTGCATTGAATTCATGATCTCCATCAATTTAATGGTGTCCTCCTACAGGTATTGTCGATTTACAAAGCTGTGCTTTAATTGCTAGTGACGCGACCTAGCTGTTTGTTTCGATTTCAGGCCAATTAAATGATTAAATATTATGATTAATTAACTTCGACAAAGGCGTTGTGTCACGTTTCAAATACATTTATGCGCTAAATCGTCTACAACTCAACTAACATGATTTATTTAAAACTGGCCCATCTCCTCCTGTTTGGAATTCACTATCTTCTTGTACCCAATTCACACATTGGGGAAAATGAATTACATTACAAAGAGGCATTTTCACATTAAGTATACATGTACAGTCTGCATCTTTAGTTTAGTTTGTGACTTTGAAAAATGTATCATTTATTTCATGTAGGCTTAAGAGCTCCAGCCTCCTTTTCCTGTCAACTTTCATATAGATGTACATGTATGTGCTTTGAAAATAAGATTTCCGTAGTCCAGTGTTTCAGTTTCAATAAATTATAGTTGGCACCTGGTCATTTGGAATACTTTTCAACGCTAACACCACTAGATTTGGCCCCAAAAAAGATGTACGATTTGTCTTGTGCATAGGAATGATGAAGTGAACGTGCTTTGTCAGATATAAACGTTGAGACCTAAATTGTGGATCGTCCTGACTTTGTATTGGCAAGTTTTATCGACGTTTTTGACATTTGAGCAAGTTTTACAGGCCCCTAACAGGCATATTTTTGACAGTTTTTGGACTTCTAAATACCTTGTCTGGGTGGATTCTGGACTGGCTGTTCTTATGTGATATAATAGCATCTAGTATGATTGATGGAAGCTTTCTAACCGATGTGTTAATATTCAAGTCGTTTCTCAAACTATAATGTATACTGTATACATGCCCAAGTAAAAATATCAATTGGTTAAATTAATTGATATCAATTGGTTAAATGGAAATGGAAATTGGAATTGTTTAAC
>JAQGAF010004051.1:0-15464 GCA_034687865.1 Kryphioiulus occultus
TTGTCGCCTCCAGTAGTAACCAGACTATCGAGCAAAATTGTTATCACGACGATTTATTCATTATTCGCAGAGATGTCGTGTATACAATTTTTTCAATTTTTTAACACGGCAGGGGTGGGAGGGGAACTTCCCGTTAATAACGATGCGAACACTGGATCTCAAACACTACATTTTCGAGGACTTCTTTGAAATATTAAAAAATTCATCGTAATGACGGAAACGCCATAGGCTACATTTTTTTTAAAACAAAAACAATGCATTTTAGGTTAATTTTTCATAATGAAAATGCCGTATGCAAAGTTTTTAGAAAAAGTAGATCACAAATACGTCTTTTATAATGCTTTTCACGAGATACTTAGACCAATCGCAATAGTTGTGCCACAACAAATTTCCAAATATTATAAATTTCCCTAACTTCCACCTGAATTTCCCTGACTTAATGGTGAAAATGTCAAGATTTCCCTGACTTTCCCCGACCACATTTCATTTCCCTGACTTTTCATGACGGTATCAATCCCCGAAATACATTTGGGAGTTGATGTGTTAATCGCAGTACGAACGCGCTACGTACGTGTATGTAACTGAAATCGTTGTCACATACTGTACGTGTACTACGAATAAGTGAGTGAGTGAGTGAGTGAAGATAGTGAGTCGTAAAAACGTCTCGTAAAACGGGTGACATTTTTAAAAGGTTATAAAAATTCCCGATTTTTATGACGCGTCCATTTCGTTATCAGGACGGTAGCATCTGCGCCCCCCAATCCCAAATAAAAAATGAAATGCTATATGGCGAAGAAATCATTCTGTCACGTCTATTTGTTACGCATAAATCTCGACATTTTTTTATCGAAGAAAACAAAAAAAATCAGACCAGAAATAAAAATTGGATTAGGGCAGAGGGGGGTCGTCCGAAAAGTACGAAAGCGTAACTTTTCGTAAAGCCCTTCCCCTTAAACCCCTTAACACTTACACGTCGTATATTAATTTCCGAAAGGTTTATCGCCAGAATGAAATTTGCCAAATTTTAGTTCGGGCTTGTTGAACTTGAGTTAGAACTTGAATTCAAACACCGCTTCCTTCGAACTTGAGATCGAACTCAAACTTTGAACTTGTCCAATTCAACTGCAAACTTGAGATGGAACTCCCGTTCGAACTTGTCGTGCTCAGGTTAGAACTTGAGATCGAACTATGGGTTCGAACTTGCCATACATGTACATAATCAATTTCGAACATGTCATACTCAAGTTAGACGTGTCATATTGGAGTTCAGACTTTCCTTTTTCAAGTTCTAACTTGAGATCAAACGCCATCTTGAACTTGTCAAACTCAAGTTCGAACTTGAGATCGAACTCAACTTCGAACTTGTCCAATTCAATTGCAAACTTGAGATGGAACTCCCGTTCGAACTTGTCGTACTCAGGTTCGAACTTGAGATCGAACTAAGGTTCGAACTTGCCATACATGTACATAATCAATTTCGAACATGTCATACTCAAGTTAGAACGTGTCATACTGGAGTTCAGACTTTCCTTTTACAAGTTCTAACTTGAGATCAAACGCCATTTCGAACTTGTCAAACTCAAGTTCGAACTTGAGATCGAACTAAGAATAGTGTCCAGTCCCCCCATTTCTACTGAAGCCCATTTTTACCTAATCTAATTTAACCTGACCTAACCTGAAAACATTTCTACTAAACATTCTACTACTAACATTTCTAAAAGCCCATTTTTGAGCCCCGTTAATACCAAACCAAACTTAACCTAACCCAACCCAAATTGTTTGTTTGTGTGTTGGTGGAGTTTTTAACGTTGGCCTATTTCCCAACCCAAATTGTCGGGGATCCATTGCTGGAGATAAACTGTCCGTACACGGACGTCGTACATCAGTTGATTGTCACTTCCAATTTTTAATTTTCGTGTTTTGTTTTTGTTTCCTTAGGTTGCCGCGAGACGTCGTTCGTGTACGCCATCACGAGCGCCGCCATTTGCCACTCGGTGGCGCGCGCGTGCAGCGAGGGCGTGGTCGACTCGTGCACTTGCGACTACCGCGCCAACAGAGGCCCTAGCGGCGCCGACTGGCGATGGGGCGGTTGCAGCGACAACATCGAGTTCGGATGCAAGTTCACCAGGGAGTTCGTGGACTCGGCAGAGAGGGGGCGAGACCTCAGGTACCTCATGAACCTGCACAACAACGAGGCTGGAAGAGTGGTAAGTCACAAAGTTATACTGGTGGTCGCTGATAGAGGTTTTTGGATGCATTGGTCGCTGATGGAGGTTTCGGATCCTTTGGTCGCTGATAAAGGTTTCGGATGCATTGGTCGCTGATGGAAGTTTTGAATGTATTGGTCGCTGAAGGAGGTTTTGGTTGGAATGGTCGCTGATGGAGGTTTTGGTTGGAATGGTCGCTGATGGAGGTTTTGGTTGGAATGGTGCTGATGGAGGTTTTGGATGCATTGGTCGCTGATGGAAGTTTTGGTTGGATTGGCCGCTGATGGAGGTTATGGATGTATTGGTCGCCTATGGAGGTTTTCAATGCATTGATCGCTGATAGAGGTTTTGAAAGCAATGGTCGCTGATATAGGTTTTTAATGCGTTGGTCGCTGATAGAAGTTTTGAATGCATTGGTCGTTGATAGAGCTTTTACTTTCACTGGTCGGTGATAGAGGTATTCGAGGCTTTGCTTCATGGAAATGTGGTCGTTGGTCGCTGATGGAGACTTTGAAAGCAATGGTCGCTCATTGAAGTTTAATAATCACTGGTCGCTCATTGAGGTTTTGAAAGCCAATGGTCGCTAATTTAGGTTTTCGAGGCTTTGCTCCCAAGGAAAGGTGGTCGTTGGTCGCGTCAGACAGGTTTGGGACTGATAAGGTCATAACACTGGTTTCACAGTGTCAATGCCCATGCCCACCCACTTTGAGCTTAATTTGTTGTAATATTTCATTATTTTTCACCAAATTTTAGGAAAAAGGACCTTTCAATTCCAAAGTGTTCAGATATCCCGCAGGGGTCGTTCATAAATTGCACCTGTCCGCTAGAGGGCAGTTATGGACCCCACGCGTGGCCGGTCGTCTAAGAAGGGTGTTGTGAGTGCGTGTGGGGCCCAGCCATAATTAACACATTTCAGCCGAAATCAACCTCTTCTCTTCTCCCTCTGCCTGTTGCCCTGGACCCGAGGCCAGCCCAATTTTCTTTCTTGTTTTTTTGTTGTAACTTTCTTAGCAAGAAATGGCCACCCTGGGGGTCAAAAATAAAAGCGATCATTTTGGGCGAAAAACGCTTTCTTAAATAGGCCGTTTTCAACTGGCTTTTAATCATAACACGTCCAGGTTTCAAAAACCCATGGAGTTGCCCTGAGAGGTGTTGGGGAGGGGGTGCAATTTCAATACATTAGTACTGCATCGAAGCCCCTTAGGGCATGACTAAGGACAGTATGAAATTCTTCAAAAATGTAATTTTATTTGGATATGCTGGATTCAATTCTATACTGGGACCACTTTCGATTTGCATCTACTTATCATTTTTAAGTTTTTTCCCCCCCACAAAAAGTCATTAAAATAAACGATTATTGAAAAATCTACAGAATGTAATTTTATTTGGATGTTCCATACTGGACCACTTTCAATTTGCATCTACTTATCATTTCTATTTTTTATTCCCATAACAAGTCATTAAAACAAAAGATTATTGGAAAATCTACATAATATTTGGCTCAGGACCAACCATACTGTCAGCGCTCACGAATGTACTGAATGCACGTATTTTTAGAGAAAATTGCAGAAAAATGAAAACAACAAATGCACCACACAGAAATATTACAAAACAAATTACAGAAAAATGTCTTCTGTATTCCTACGAGGTGTCCGAAAAGTCAGGGAAAAGTCAACCTTTCGATCAATGGCCTTAACATTGCAAGAAATTCAATTTGACAATGATGTCTTTGTTGTACCAACCAAATCTTAACTTGGGTTGATGGACTACACCCTCCTACCACTGGGCATTACATTACTGACAGTAGGGTACCGAGTTGAGTTGAATCGAATTGAAGATGCAGAACTTGTACGGAAGAAATATTTTACGTTTGGACATTTCTTTAATTAGAGAAAAATGCATGTTATATTCTTCTACAAGGTGTCCGAACAGTCTGCAGAAAAAGGGCAACCTTTCGATCAAATGTGGAACTTATGTCTGGAGAATATTTCACAATAAGTTCGGACACCTTTAAATATTCTAATGTACTTCAAGTTCTTTAATGCTTCATAAGTTCTTTAACGGGTGGTACCCACCGAATCTTAATTTGGGTTGATGGACTACACCCCCTACCACATGGTATTAATTTACTGATAGTAAGTTACTGAGTTGAATTGAATTGAATCCACCCTAACTTTAATGCTCAAACAGATAATCCACAAGCTTTTCACCTTTTTCTAAAAGAAGAAGCAGTGATATGAACTTCCATCAGGGACCAGGACCAGAGCTCGACCAACATTCTTGCCCACCAACGAGGAATTTCCAGTTCGTGCAAATCATAAGCTCGCTCAATTACGTCCCTGCTCTGTTTACAGTCCACATTGCTGCAACCAATTGAATGATTTAGTGAGGTCTTAGGACTGGGGTCCCACGAGACTCTTGGATTCCCCTCTTCAGTTTATCAGCATCGTCCAGTGACCTTGAGGGGGAAAGGGGAAAGACAGTAGTACAGTGTGCCTGTATGGCTGACTAGGCATCTCATGCTATTCACCACAAGCACCAACTTCCTCTCCTTCAGTTCAGGTTGCTGATTTCTGTTCTTTTTGTCTGTTTTCAGCATGTTAGCAGTGAGATGCGTCGCGAGTGCAAGTGTCACGGCATGAGTGGAAGTTGCGCGCTGAAGACGTGCTGGATGCGTCTTCCGTCGTTCCGGGAGGTAGGGAACGATCTCAAGGAGCGCTTCGACGGAGCATCGCGCGTCCTAGTGAGCAACTCTGGCAACAATCGCGGGTACCGGGGCGGCAAGAACAACGTGCTCCTCAAGCCGTTCAACCCGGACCACAAGCCGCCCACCAAGAAGGACCTGGTGTACTTCGAGAACTCGCCCGATTTCTGCGACCGCGAGCCCAAGCTGGGCATCGCGGGCACCAGGGGGCGCCAGTGCAACGACACTTCTCTGGGCGTGGATGGTTGTGACCTCATGTGCTGCGGAAGGGGCTTCAAGACGGAGGTCAAGGACGTGTTGGAGAGGTGCAAGTGCACCTTTCACTGGTGCTGTAAGGTCAAGTGCAAACTATGCAAGACCAAGAAGATCATGCACACGTGTCTGTAGAGGAAGCCGAGCTTGAGGGGTAAATGTCCCAAGCCAAAATGGCGCCCGAACAATGACTACGGTAAAAGCCCTGGCAATACCCAACCCCTCAACAGTGCCCAAATTTTAACATTTGCTCGAAGGATTGTGACGGGGGTCCCGAACCACATCTCGGACCACCTTGACCCATTGATAATTTTTAAAAAAGTATTACTGAATGTTTTAGTGTTGGGATGCCATCCATGTTTTGGGAGGACGCGTTGAACAATTGCCAACTAGAAGCCATTGTGATAAAATTGAAGACTCGAGCTATTTAATGAGGATGCTGTGCTCGTTTTAATTTATTGCATTAATTATTGTTATTATTATTATTATTATTGTCAGCTGTAGGAATTCATTATCTTGTACATTACTTTAAAAACAAACATCATTTCGACTTTCGTGGATTTTACGACTTGTCACGTGCCTTAAGTCCGCTTATACCAGTAATGGTAATTACAACTTGTCCCAAATCTCGATATTTCAATATGGCGACCATGGTCGCCATGTTCGTGCAATTTGACGTATACCATAATCATCACCTTTTCATCCTTCATTCGTCAGCACGCGCCAAATATTGATATTTTTCTAAAAAAATATTTTCAAAAAAATTGTTTTTAAATTAAAAAAAATACAGAATTTTAGAAGTAAAAATTTTGAGGATATGAAAATACTTCCAAATTTCTTGAAAAGTGGGCAAGCTGATTTAAGTAAAGTGAAAAATGTATGATCATTTAAAAAAATATCAGTGAATATAATTTTAATTAAAACTTAAAATATTTTTTTTAAAAATTAAAAAGTTATTTCAATATCAATTTTATCTTCCTAAACATTTTTATTTAATGATTTTTTTAGCTACATGGTGTCACCTTTTAAAATTCAGCAAATCAATAAAGCATCTTATCAAAATCAATTAAAATAATGTTGAATTTCTTAGATCGGCAAAACTTCAAATCATACACACATCCAGAATTATTCATTGGAGTTAAACATTTGAAAATTTTCTATTTATTGTTGCCTACCACTGTTTTGAGAAAAAAATATTTGAATATTTTTTTTTTTTGCCAAAATGTCGGATGTATCGCAGAAATTCTGAAAATCTGTTTTGAAATTTGCATGAAACCGACTGTTATTTATTGTTGTTTACTCTAGTGCGTTGCAATTCGATCAGATACCGAGATTGAATTATTACTTTTGATAAATTGGATAAAATATGAATTTGACGTTAATTTATTAGTAAAAAAATATGTGGGGTCCAAAAAGCACGTTTTTTTCTCGATTCCTATTTTCGTCCATCGTATTTAATGTCACTTAATTTCTTTCTCATCAAATGCATTAATTTTATCCGATAATGTGTAAATAAAATAGCGTTGAATGTAATGTACAAATTGACTCGCTCGTATTTACTGTATAACGAAAAATATTTGTGCTTCGAAATTATTTTATTATGAGTTAGTTTTACAGTTAGTGCCACGATAACGGGTCTCTAATAGTAGCCGGGTTATACTTGCCGAAAAATTTATTTCATCAGAACATTATATTTCCTTCCGAAATTTTGAATTAATGTTTAGCAAAATTTCTGCTTTTTTTCACAAAAAAGCGTTGAAAATATTTTCTAGAATCGCTAAAACCTCGTTCTTCGCTGAATTTCAACAGTTTTTAGCTGAAATTCAAATTTTACATTTAACTAATAAAAATTTGTAACATTAATCGACTACTTTTATAGAAATGCATTTCTCGTCATTTTTTAAAATTTCTTTACCGGCGTTCCTACCATTTCGCCTTATTAACAACATTGCCTAACTACTATCAAAAAAGCAAATTTTTACGAGAATTTTAAAAAGAGGAAATTTTAAGGAAACGAAAATACGCGTTCAAATTTCTTGAAAAGTGGGCAAGCTGATTTGAGAGTAAGCGTACATTTAAATGTATGATTTTAAAAAAATAGTAAAAATATAATTTTAAATAAAATTGAAAATTATATAATATCGATTTTAGTTCAGGTAAGAGAATTTTAAAAAAATGATCATGTTAAACATTTTAATTCCATGATTTAATTAGTGACCGAAATTTGGGAAAGAAAAATATTTGTTTTTAATTATAAATATTAACACCTTTTCGCGTTAAAAAGTTGGGCTATTTTCGTTGGCTAAATTCGTTATTTTTTCGACTAGTTTCTCAATTCGAAGCACTTCTGTTCCTCCTCATTTTTTAAAAATTAATTTTCAAAGTTTTCTCGTTTAATATCGAGTCTAATTAAACGACGTATCCAGCGTAATGAATGGGCCGGATTAATTTACTCCTAATTTTCATCGCATTTCTTTTTTTTTTTTTTTTTTGCTAATTCACTCCTGGGTTTAAGAAAAAAGGTGGAAATAATTGAAAATGAAAAAGAAGAAGACGAAGGCTTTTGTCAGCATAGCGTCGTACTCGTTATTGCGGCTAATAACCCTGCAGGAGTCAATTAAGGGGAAACGACATGCAGGATTGCCCTCTGGGGGTCAAAAAAAAACAACAAAAACACACTCATGGGAAAAATAATAACAATCAGCAAAACAACGCACCAGAGCACTATACACTATACAGTGTAGTAACTACTGAAACGTACAGACTGACTGATAATGTAGACAACGTTAGCTCAATGTCTTATTTCGGAGAAGGAATTTAACAGACTGACCGAGAATTTCTCAAGCTGACCATGGCCAAGCTCATGCTTCGAATTCCTAGATAAACGACATACACGGGACATGTACCACATGCACCAAAAAAAAATACGAATAGGGAAGAAAATGAGTTTATTAAATGATGGACAACTAATAGCCAGACAGACATTCCCGTCTGCATGCATGCATGGGACATAGTATAATGAGTACCATGTATAGTGGAAGTCAAAGAGGGGGAATTTAAAATCACTAGGTTTTTTATTTGGGTGAAATTTTGTCAAAAAACATTTTGCGATCAGGTAGACGAGTGATGGGTTTTAACCCAAATTATATATTAAATTATTATACACTATACCACGTGGTTTTTATGGGTTTTAGGTTTTTATTTGGGTGAAAATTGTGATCAGTATACAAGTTATGGGGTTTAGCCCAAATTATATATGTATATATTTTTTTTAAACTTATATACACTCTACCACGTGGTTTTCATGGGTTTTAAGTTTTTATTTGGGTGATAGTTTGTCAAAATATTTAGCGATCAGTATATACAAGTTATGGGTTTTAACCCAAATTATATATATATATATATATATTTAAACTATTATACACTCTACCACGTGGTTTTCATGGGTTTTAGCCAAAATTATATATATATATATATATAAGTTATATTATATAAGTGGTATTCATTTACTGATAGTTAGGTATACAGCCATCTGTTCAAGATGCATTGGTATAACCGCGTTAAAACTTGGTATGATGAGTATGTGGGCCAGAATTTTTTTTTACGTACATTATTATTTCTTGTCTTAATTGTTTCACAAATAGTCCAGTTAAATGTTACATTAAATATTATTTTTCCAAATTTGTTTCGGACAAATATTTTGGTAATAATATACATCTATATTGTAGCCATATATTTATAATACATTAACGATACATTTTTCATAATATATTATATCAAATATAGTTTTAATATACGTGTAATATGAAAAATATATTCTCACGAATATATTTGTCATCGTTATATATTATCACCGATATATTTGTCGTACGTTACAAATATAATTCATTTTTTTTAAATACACGTGTAATACATTAATAACATACATCAGTATATTTATAAAATATTCTCCACATATTATTTTTCCAGCCATTTTGAAACCAAATTGCAATCCTTTACAATCAGATTATAAATTTAATACTGTATATATATATGATAACTACAATTTAATTTATTCCAAAACAGAAAAGTGTAAATCAAGGTTGCCAACATGAACAACTCATACACATATGCGTAATTAGGAGGGTTATATTTAATACAGTTCTCATGAAATTTTCAACTTTCAGAGTAAAGCCATGTCCCCTGACTTTTACCTAACTTTTCCAGGTCTTTTCAACTACCATGACTTAAGAATTCCAAGTCTTGGTAAACCATGATTCAACGTCTTCAGTACGCAATCACTTATTAGTAAAAGTGTTTTTTTTTTACTAAAATATAATTTTTATGATACTCGTATTTATACGACAATTTAATAAATTGAATATTTTTAGTACAATTTATCGCATTTAGTTTTATTTTATCGGGTTTTTTTCATATATAGGGTGCCATAGTTAAATCTTAGTTCTATATAGGACTACAGTTCGTTTTGGAGCTGGTAATGGTAATTATCCGCTGACATTTATTAAGCCATACAGACATAATTTAGTTTTTTTTTGGTCATTTTCGCGTTCACGTATTTCGGGTGTAAATTTCATCGGTCACGCTCGGCTCAGCATAAACGACTTTCGCAATTACACGAATATTCTTAGGCAAGGTTTCTCGTTTTTTTTTTAATTTTCGCCATTTCTAATTTTATGCTAAATATAAACGCACGCGATAATAACTCGCAACTCGTATATTTTGCGGAAAATTTTGGTTGGTCAGTTCGCCCCCCCCCCCCGGCCATTTTCGTTCGTCCAATTCGTAACGCGTATACTCGCTTAACCCTTTTTTATTATCGCGATTATTATTACTATTATTATTATTACTATTACGATTATCATTCGGGAAGCAGGTGTGCGTTTCGAAATAAAAAGCCAGCTTTTCCGTGGGCGCACCTGTGCCTAGAATGGGGTTTGGGGGAAAAATTCAAAAATGAATCCCATCCACGTATATGGTAAAAGTCACGAGAGAACGGGGGCCATAAAATGCGATTTTTCCCCCTTTTTTTTCGCCCAAAAAACGTCCAACTTCCAACTTGGAAAACATTAAGTCGGGAAATTTATTCGCAGCTGAGAAAAGTCGCCTCGCCAGCCTCGCGTATAATAATAATAAATCGTAAAAGGAAACGAAACCGGAATATATGAGTTAAATCGACTTCCAAAATAATTACGTTCCTAGCTTTTTTGAAAAATTTATTATTTTTTATTTAAATATCAACACGCACGCAGGAGGGCGTTAAGGGTCATTCGATATAAGCTTATATGCACGTGTTTACTATACCGCTGCGTGGCATTGCTGTATTCTATTTCAAAAACGTCAAAAATACAATTTAGACTCTGCGTTTTTTCAATTGCGAATATCATATTTACCTGCATGCTAACGGTCGTTTTTAGTTCAGATAAAACTAACGTTATCATTTTAAGCCATCTTGAAAAAACTTGCAAAATGGAACGTCTTTCGAAAATGGAACGTCTTTCGAAAATGGAACGTCTTTCGAAAATGGAACGTCTTTCGAAAATGGAATCTGACGTTCCACCAATGTTTAACAATTTTTAAACCTTACTAATTAATGTTCATCTTGAGTCATTGGAATAATCGATCAGAAATAAATCGATGCACGTGAAATATAAAATGATCCGAAATTTTAAGTAACGTAATTTTTTTAATTTATCAGTAAAGTAACTGAATTATTAAAAGTGTTCACCGTTGAAAGTCACAATCCCAAACACTCCCAAAATATACGTGCCTTTCGAGTAAAAACTTTAAATTTTTCACCGAGTTAACGAATTTACGTGTTTTTAACACGATTTCGATTTTATGGACCAGTTCTTCTGAAATACTGCAACACGGTCGAATAATTTCGTTTTGCACCCGGATGCAGTTGCGCGATAAGCCAAACGGGTCCGATTACATCGTATTGAATTTATCTCTCGCACATCTTAATCACGAAAAATAAAAAAAAGAAGAAATTTGTAAACTTATTGCGTTACATATCCATTATACTGCAGTATCCCGTGCCCATGAATTTGAAAATTTCGCCAATAAATTTTCGTCTATCTGGTTTCGTACTTTTTATGACACCCTCGCTATTTTATGTATATTTTATTAAGCTATCACATCCCATATGGCGTTTATAATAATAATAATAACAAGGAGGACCATTAAATTTTGGCTATCGTCATGACCCATTCGTTCCAATTTGTAACATTCTTCGAATACTCGTCCAAGTTCTTATATACATGTAGCATTCCAATCACGTACGCGTCATCCTAATAAATTAAAACAATAACATTGAAGTGTAGCAACGAAAAACAAACGACGAAATTTCAACTACAACAACGAGACAAACGGTATAAAAACAAAAGTAGACAAATTGGATTCATT
The DNA here is from genome assembly GCA_034687865.1 of Kryphioiulus occultus. Classification (NCBI taxonomy): domain Eukaryota; kingdom Metazoa; phylum Arthropoda; class Diplopoda; order Julida; family Julidae; genus Kryphioiulus; species Kryphioiulus occultus. Next base: position 11,569 of record JAQGAF010004051.1, read on the forward strand.
GTAAGAAAAACATCAATGACCTACATGTAACATACTATTTCAAAACGTTGCGCTGTTTCAATGTGTCAAGACTTATTTAAGCTCTGTTTGGCATCGGAAACACCGAGCTTATAATTGCTTATCAAAATTAACATCGGGTACGAATTTGTAAAAAACTAATTTTTACCACAAAACAATAAAAAAATAAATAAATGGGAATTTGTGTATATTCTCGTGAGAACTCATTATTTTCGTAAATTATGACATTCGGTCAATGAGCGCGAAAAAAAAAACCAGCAGAAATATGACGCCATTATCAGTTTTACTCCAGAAACCATATAAGATAATTTGGAGGACATGCCCGATTTTCAGTCAAATTTCTGAAGGATTCAACGATAAAATGGATACGTTTTAAACATATTTGAATTATTTGTAAGAGTAAATTAGATATTATTAAATCAAAAATGAAAAATTACGTGTAAATAATTAAATGCAAAATCCTAGTATTTTAAACGCAAAATCTAGTTATTTTCCCAAGAAAAAAACTACAATATATGTGTATTTTTGGTTTGACTAGATATTATTTAATCAAACAATATGAAAAATTACACGTAAACATTTCCAACGCAAAATCCTAGTATGATGCAATTATGTATTTTTTTTCCCAAGAATAAACTACCAATTGTGTTTTTGGTTATTTCCTTCAGTATTTTAAATGAAAAATCTTATTATTTGATAAGCAATTTCAAGTTTTTCTCCAAGAATTGATATCAAATCTAAAATATAGACAAAAATACGAGATGGTTAAATGATAAAGCAATCCTATTTCTAATTAAAAGAATACCGTAAATATTTTGGAAAAAAATTAAAAAATAATTTTATGAAAATTTAATTTTCACTTATTGAATATAGACGAAATTTTAAATAATACAAAACCGAACGTGGCTACCTAAAAGCAATATTTTAAACAAAACTGACGTATACACGTAATTGGGATTAATTATTATTCCGAATTCAATTCAATTTATAGTTAGAATTCATAGTTACTGTTGTACCCCGCACGTACTAAGCATTGCAATCAATGTCAAAACACCTCATTCGCGACACTGTGTGTTTAAGACATTTTAAGTTACAAACTAACGTGTTTTTAGACACAAAAAAAACGTCGTCTTACGAAATGGAACGTGTTTCGAAAATGGAACGTGTTCGAAAATGGAACGTCTTACGAAAATGGAACGTGTTTCGAAAATGGAACGTCTTACGAAAATGGAACGTCTTACGAAAATGGAACGTCTCACGAAAATGGAACGTCTCACGAAAATGGAACGTTTCCGAAAATGGAACGTGTTTCGAAAATGGAACGTGTTTCGAAAATGGAACGTCTTAGGAAAATGGAAGGACATTCCGAATTGGGTGCCATACAAGGATGCTTTGCTGCTGAGCTTTACTTTCGTGGGCAGCACGTTGTGCTAAGGGGCCCATTGGTCCCACGGTAGGGGCAAACATAGTGCAGGGGTCAACGATTCCGAGTATTCGAAGCACGCTGACCGCTCGTCCGACGCATTAGCCGGCTAATGGTCAGTTTGGCCAAACGTCGCTTACTGTCCATCCTCCCCTTTCACGCAACGTTTAATTGGCCAAAACTGCCCTTTTAAAATTCCTCAACCGTAATTTCCCACGCGTACTTAATTCGTGTTTACGGAAAAAGTGCCCCACGAGCAATTTGGGAAATAACACTCCGAAACCTAATTCAAAAATTTCTAAATGACAATCACGCAATCGCTCAAATTCCACGTTTGATATAAGAGTTCATATACAGTCCCATACATGTAGGCTATATGGAAAAAATATATATTAAAAATATATTTTTTTTGGATATCTTATCAATATATGCATTATACAGTATACGATAAATATATTTCAGATACCTGATGCAATATATTACTAATATATTGGTAATAATGTATATTATAAATTCTGTTAAAATATATGTGTAATATATTGCACATACACACATTTTTTTCAATTAATGTGACATACATAACTGTCATACATGACTATTCTTAATAAAATATAAATATATTTGTCTTCCTTATATATTATTACCAAAATGTTAAACTATGTGTGTAATATGTTAAGAATATATTTATAATATATTACTCGCGTATAATTTTTACAAATAAGAAATAGACATTTCCAGATTTGTTTCGTACAAATATTTGAGTAATAATAGACATATATGATGTAGAAATACATTATATTCATAATATATTATGAAAAATATATTCGTAATATGAATATATTTGTCTCGGTTATATATTATTACCAAAATATTGAACGTATATTGCAAACAATTCCTTTTTTAAATGGTATATCATTTCAAATTTATTATTAATATTATTACGATATTAATGAATATATTATTAAGATAAACAGTAGAAATATTGTTCACGAACCCTGATTCACGTACATGTATACGAGTAAAATTACTTAAATCTATAACTTATCAATTAGTAAAAGTGCCAATAAATCGTGTAAATTTGTATTTACATTTAAAAAAAATATTGTCGTTTCTTATACCGTTAGTGTAGTTATATAACAATTCAAAATTTTCCTTTATAGAACTTAATTTTCAGCAGCGCAAACTTAATGCAAAGTAATTTGGCCCAATGGTAAATTAATGTGAAATTCATTTAAATTCATGTCTACGTACGAAAAGCCCGGACCCAATGTGATATCATTAAGCGGAATCCACAGTAAAATAAAATAAAAAAAACAGTCGTTGAGTGGGGGGGTGAGAAGGTGAGGGTGAGTGGGTTGAGTGTAGGGTGCGCAACCTCCGTTTTGCACCTGCGCCTGTATGCATGCAGGGAGGTTGAAATAGTTGAAATTTCTCGTGACTGAGGAGCGCATTATTTTCCCATAATTACGAGACGGCTAATTGCAACATCCTGCCCAGTCATTATTATAAGACTACGCGCATTTCGCTTATTGTTTTCTTTGCCTATTTTTTTTTATCTTTCTTTCTTTCTTAACCTTTCCTCTTATTTTTTTCCGCCTTCTTCATCATCATCATCATCATCATCGTCGTCGTCGTCGTTTAATTTTATTATAAGATGGACATTAATGCGTTGTACGCGAACGGGCATTTCGTAGAAAAACTCAAGGAGAAAAATTCCCGAATATGTGTTCGTCGCATTTTCGGCATTTTCAACCAACCTTACCCCCCGATTCGTTTAACGTAATTAACACCTGTTGAGAAACCCACGCCCCGCGAATTCCGCACCAATTTCAAAAATTGCGCAACCAGAAAAATGCCGTTTAATATCAATTAACGAGAAGGGAGGTAGGTGGGTGTGGGTAAGGTAGTGGTCAGCGGTGACGTCAGCACGATGGACACGAACAGGAAACGACCGCGATGAATCAGTCGATGACGGGTTCGGGTGCGTAACGACGTGAAATAAAGATGAGAAATTTCGCCGAATTTTCGTTTCAATTTTTCAGGTTTTGCCAAATTGCCGATACGTTTACAAACACGCCATGTTTTGAAGAAATGTATCAGCTGCCCCTCGTACGTTGGCCACCCCTGTGAACTTCAGGCCGCGTTGCTGGGAAAACACCGTTCAGGGGGGTTTGCGAAAAAACGCGAGAGACTTTTCCAGCCTGCAAAGGGCGCTTTTAAACGTCTCAAGGTCTAGAACGATGTGAATTAAAAACGACAAATTTCGTCCAATTTTCGTTGAAAATGTTGAGGTCTTGCTAAATTGTCTATGAAATTAACGAAAATTCATATAATTATTGTTTACAATAACGCTGTAATTGAACAAAAAATGACAACCGAGTGAACAGTATGCCTCAATTGGTTATTTTCTATGAAATAATAATGACAAATGAAAAACAACATGTTGCACCTGCAA
>JAQGAF010004052.1:0-15455 GCA_034687865.1 Kryphioiulus occultus
TTATGAAGGTGGCCACTGGGTGGCGTTTGGGTGTGACAATCAGGGAGCCTTGACCCTGTAGTTGGGGCAGTTGCAACTGAGACAATAAAGCAGATGGATGTTTAGAAAAGTGTTCCAGCCTTTAAGCCTAACAACGCAGTAACCCCAGCAGGTACGTTTAAAAAAAATTGTTTGATAGCTAATATCACCATGCATTTCAAATGTTTTAGATCACATTAATTGCAGAAAAGGGCGCCCGAGTTGGAAACGCCAAATCCTCTCTCCTGGGAAATCCAACAAAAGGTGAGATCATTATATTACAATTACTTGTTTAGAACTGTTATGAGCAAATTTAATATTAAGCTTATAAATTCAGGATATCTAAATCAGAACAATCAACAATTTATTAAAACCCAGACATAGGCAAATCAGCTTTCATTCATAGCTCTTTTGCAGTCCATAATCCTAATGTACTTTTGTATAACCGCAAGTATTTAGACTAAGAAAAACCCTTTCATTTAAGTTAAACTGAAATGTGAAAAAATGTTTCTAGACTTAGAAACGTTTAATCATTGTTTCTTAAAGGGTTTACATTCTTAAATCCTAGGTTGTCAGACATCGAAGTTCTGGAGTTTTGTATGGGGCCATATTTGTCAGAAAAACCTGAATTCTTTATTTTGTCATTGTTTTTAATTGACGTCTATAAAATAGGGCACATACTTTTAAACTAATTGTAATGTGTAGAAATGGACGTAGTGTATTAAAATAAATTGTTTCATGCAGGTGTTATCCTTCACAAATTTGTGGATGTGTTATCTGAAGAACGTCTAGATGGCAGGAAAGGAAAAATTGTAATTTACAAAGTAATGCTGGTAAGCGCACTTAGGCTTAATTTAATTCCACAGTATAACAGCCGCCAAAAGTAATTGGTGATAGTTGTCTTTGAAAAAAAGCATAGTTATACTCTAAAATGGTTCATCAACTAGTTTTTCCCCAAAGGGAAATCTATTTCAATATGAGTTTGGGCTTGTTCTATCATTTTACAATATTTTGTCTGCTTTTAAAGCTCGTCAAGCTCGTTGATAACTTTTGCATTAATTAATTACGTAGAAATTGAATCTAATTAAGTTTGATGAAATTTTTTCATTTCAGGGGAATTCCTTGAAAATCGGCGAAGATGTCAGCAACAATATGAAAGACCCTGAAAAAGATTTTGATAGCCATTTATCCAACAAGATGCTTGATTTGGCTTCAAGAGATCACACTCAAGTATTTCAGACAACTCAAGTAAGTCGCTCTGAAGTTCCTTTTTTTTCGACGTACATGTACATGCAGTTCGTGGAATACAACACATTGTGCACTTTTTTTTTCAGCTGTTCATCTATGAGTATGATGCAGGGGAAATAATAATTCAGTATCCCAGGCAAATTTTGCCTTTTGCAGTAGTAGAATATTCATATAATATGAACTCCACAATCCCATCGTGAGTTGACTCCCTTCTATTTATAAATTTAAGTCAAGAAAGAAGTCAAGGGCAAGTTATACATTTCTTGAGAATGATGAGACCAAATGCTCAAGTGCAAACAACAAGTAATTAAAACCTGTGCAGATAATAGTGAATCATAAACGTTACTGAATAATTGACAAGAGATCACTAAAATGGACAGGAAGTGAAATAAAAATACAATATAGATTATTTCTTAATCACTCCCACGTTAAATGTTTGTAATAATCAACGCTTTATTTAGCCAGGCAGTGTATCTTTTAACCATTGTGTTCTGAGGGGAGAAATATTAAAAATTGTCATAAAAATGGTAAAAAGTGTTGATGGTAGCTGCGTATGGTAGTATGAATGATTTGTCTCCTGATTTTTTATCTATGCAATTTGTATTTTTCGCAGGCCTGGCAGAATTTCTCTACCAAGCTTATCAGCACAAGCGCCTGGTCAATTAAACTTGTGGGAAGGCAAACTGTATGCAGAACAACAGTTCATCAGCAATGTCACACTCAAAAGTTCATTCTTAAATCAAGGGTGGATTGAATTGTAAGTTTATGCAAATACCAGTTTCAGCAAATGGTCTGGCATTCATAGCATTGTGGAGAAATCACATTGCCTCAACGCTGTTCTATAGAGACAGTCATAATTGATACTTGAAAATATTGTTGATCAAAAATATTAATGGACGTCTAAAGTTGAAAACGTGCTCGCGCACAGTACATGGCACTACTGGTTACATGTGCAGTTGTAGTATTCTTCCGTATGTAACCTTTTCAGACCCTTATAAAGCATTTGATTATTTTGTTAAAGTAGTTTTTTCTTTCAGCCCTGAAAAGTTGAAGGTGGTTGCCCGTATTCCCACTGCCAAATTTCGGTCAGACCATTTGACTGGATTGCCACATCTACAGATTTCTCAAGAAATTTATAAGCCAAGAACCAGTGGACATGGACTAAACCATGTAGCCTGCTTTCAACTGGTCGGTGGAAATAAAGCAGGCAGAGGAAGCGTCGAACTTAAACAGCTGATTGAAAAGCTTCAACGTGAGGAAAAGACTGCTGTTCTTGCCATTGGAGATGCAAAGGCATTTTTAATGCCCCAGAGCCAGCATACAGTAAAGATAGGCAAGTAAAAGTAATGTTAGAACTGCATAAAACAATTTCTCACTATACAATTATGGAACTCGTGTTAATAATTCTCATAAAACGTCTGCATTGAACAATTTTATGAAGTTAAACAATTTGCTTGATGGTTAAAAAAGATTGTGAAAGGTCTACCTGTATAATTTTCTCACATAAATTACACCCTAATTTGATAAAGTTTGGATAGTAAACTAAACTAAATTTAAATTTATCGCCATATGTTCTTTATACAACCTCTGAAAACGCGTTTGTGATAAGTTGTCTTACATCAACACACAAAGATGATGAAGTACTCCAAAATATGAAACAAATGGACTGGTAACAGTCCAATTTTATCATGTCTATACATTTACCTAATATAAATTACTGTATTGCAATGAGTTTGAAAAAAAGGTCTTTGAAAGTGCAAAATGGCAAATTAACAAGTTAAAATTTGTTTTCAGGAAAATTTCCAATCTTTAATGATAATGAGAGCAAAACATCTTTACACGTGGTTCTCATGTCCCCCTCAACGATGACAAGCCACCAAAGAATATGCACTAAAAGAGGTAAGCAATCGTCAACAAAGCTGATATTGATATTTTTATTGAAATTCACTTACCTGTTACTATGTTTGTGCTCTAATTAAGTTTCAAAGATCATTAGTGTATGCAAAATTATATGCTAGTTTAATCCTAAAACCCAGAGGCATTTCATCAAGAAATATCACATGTGTTTTATGATGTCATCTATTTTCTTAACCGTTTGAGATAGGCAACTACCTGCAATTTAAAAGTTGCAGAAAAGGTTGAGATTAGTCTAAAAGATAAATTCGTTCCTGAGTAAACATTTCTGTGATATTATTTTGAATGCTAAGCTTATTGCACAACCTCATAACATGACAGTGCAGTCAGTCGAATGAAGGGTACCAATTCTCAGAATACTGTAGGAGACATTAAAGTAATTATGTCACCAGAAAATTATTTTTATCGATGTTTTGGTTATTTGGTTTTATCAAAATGTTGGTTACATTTTTATAAAAATATTTTCCGTCGATGATTTTCCTTACTGAAAAGTTGAAAAAGTATGGTGAATGCTGAGTAGGGGAAGGTGTCTGAAAGCCATATTATGATGACATGATACATGAATGCCCCAATCGCACCCTTCAGTGCCACTGGCTGGTTGCACTGCCATGGTTCAATGCTGTGTAGCAGTGAACCAAGCTGAATAACAGAAATCCAACTCCCCTATCGCTTGTTGCACTAGTTACAGATTACTTTTACCTCGCCCTGCATATAAAATGACTTTCTTCCATTAGCTTGCCTTTGATTATTTGCACGTGTAGTATAGCTAATGGTTCTGCCCTTTCTACAACTTTGTGGCATCAAATGGCCACCAAAGCCACCGCTCACATGCCCAGCAGTGTGCCTTAAAGTGGGACAGGCGGGGCAATTACTTATTATAATGTTATTTCCAAGTGATGTAGTGAAATTTACTTATGTTATTTCAATTGTTTTTAACGTCCAGTTTCTGTTCTTGATTTAGCGCTGTATTTTGGCTGCTTGTCTTCAAGATATTTTGCAAGAAATAAACGGCAGTGGCGACCCATGGGTAAGTCACAATACTATATTTGTGTATTATTGGTAAATAAACTGCCACATCGGGCATGCCTACATTTTTGAATAATTGATAAGGTACTGTTAATCTCGTACTGAGAACAAGCATATTTTTAAATTTGAATCTCTAAATATAAAAGCAAATCGGCTTTCACCGATTTTCTCATGTCAATCATAAACGGTCAGGGCTAGAACCTTGAAATTTTGCATGCAACTACCTTTGATACTGAAAACGTCCACTAAGAAAGGATTTTGTCATATTCCCCTGCGGTCAGGGCTAGGATGCTGAACTTTTGCATGCGAGTGCCTTAGGTGCCAAAACTGCGTTACAAAGAGATTTTTTTGTAATACACTTCTAAAGGGACTAAACAGAGGGGTAAATGTATCTCCTGTACCATTAGGGCTGCAACCTTAAAATTTGACAGGCAAGTATTTAGGTGCAGAATCCGCCCTCTACCTTCTGGGTGTAGCCCCCCACTCAAAAATGAGCCAGACTGCTAGTATCGTGTATATGGATGTCCCTCGTGTTGCGTTACTCTTACGTCGCGTTGGTTTGCAATTGTGACAATACCTCAAATATGTCTGGCGAGTCAGACCTGATGTTAATCAGTTCAGCAATAATATTACATTTACTGACTATGTCTGACTTTGCTGACAAATATGCTGTGTCTGATATAATACTAAGTGATTTTGTGAATTGAATTAGAAGCAGTGCATTTCCATACATTACACGTTTAAAATATCTGAAAAATGTGAAAAAGAAGTTGTAGGGCTTTGACATTAAGGATAAAATCATCAAATTCGGGTGAAATAGTCTATTGAATGGTGATAGGCTGATGGCTAAACAAGGACACCATGCGAGTCAGACCCAGACCACAACCACTTTGCAAATATTGCAAAAAATAACATAAAATTAAAAACATCTAGGTTCAGAGGTTATTCAGGTTGGGGGTAAGTTAGTTTGCCATGTCAAAGAAAAATGTAGCAGGTACTGTAAGGGATAAAGGATAGGTTAAAAAAAGATGTGAGAAATGCTGTTTTACAATAGTGATTGATTTCCCAAACCCATGATTTGGCATTAAACCTTATTACTGGGTTCCTACCGTCATTTAAAATCAGGGAAATGAAATGGGGTCAGGAAAGTCAGAAAAATCCACTGCAGAAATACATGTATGTTTAATTTGAGGGACAATTTCTTGGGTTGTTTGTCAAGTGTTCCTTTATTTTACTGCAATTTGCCATGGCAAAGAAAAATTTAGCAGGTACTGTCTAAAATTCATCATTTAAGATCTGATTTATCGATAAATTTCGCTTGCTTATATAAAATGTTATTTCTGGTCAACTTTTTGTAAAAATTTTTGCCTACGGCGTTCTCAATTCTAAAATATATGCTGGGTCGTGGTGAATGCAAATGCGATTTTTTTCTCAAAAATCTTAGATGGAAATTGTGAAACAAATCAGATATATGCATGTGAAAAAACTTTAAAATATTAGATAATGATCTTGAATGCGTAAAGTGTGGAAAATAGTTAATTTTACATACATGTGATAAATCAGGGTAATTAATCAGATTTCGTCAGGGAAATTGAGTGGCAAATTTTGGATGAACTCTGTATTAATTAAACGATTTTCACCAATATGATGCTTTTTGCAGTATTGTCTGATTGCTCTTTCCTGACTTACATGGCATAACTTATTTTAAGTACATCATTAGTCAAATTATTTAACTATTCTTCATTCATTGTCTTCTATTAGTATATCCAGAAAGTTTTTTTAAGCTTGGCATGAGATTAAAAGGTAAAATTTACTTCTTTTGCATTCCATCAGTCGCTGGAATTCTAGCAACAAGAAATTCAATTTCACAATGTTGGCATCCATCCTAATGCGATGACAATTGCTGATTAAATTGGTTTGATTGAGTACACTACCTATATCCACATAATATTAACTTACTGATGGTAGGGTACTTAGTTGATTGATTTATGTTGTTCAAACGTGGATGAAGGGTATATGCAGGGTACATGCAGAACATAGTCTTATTTGATGCGAAAGTTGTATTACTTCCAGCGCTATGTATCCAGCTACACTGTGCGCATCACTGACTGCCACTAGAAAGAGTACAAGATGGCTTGGTACAATTCTAGCGTATGATCTAAAATATGTGGATATTATCTCATTATCATCACCATCATGGGCGCCCGCAGGGGAGTGCAAAAGGGGCATTTGCTCCCTTTCCTGGAAATCAAGTTAACATGGGAGGTATGGGCAAAAATATGGATTTATATACCACGTATATATATACATGGGTTTGAATCCCCCCCGGAAACTTACAAACTGTAAATGCAAAATTCAATTATGTAATGATTTCTGAAATCTTGCTTGATTTCATGCAATTTGATTGCATTGTATCCATAGTACAGGTTACAGCTACTTGTAAGACAGTTAAAATGTTTTGGGACTGTACATGTAGATGCAATAGTGATTTTTCTACAGTTTCAAATTTTTGCATAACAAAGCTGCATCGTTATACTATGTATTGAATTAAATGATCTTTTAGTATGAGGCTTTTTGTTCATGTATTTTAGAAAACAGAATAGAAAAGCTGTTGTCAAACTTTGGCCAAGTAAACATAAAGCCACGCTTGCCATCACTGGAAGATTTCAGAAAAGCATTTGAACATCAAGCTTCAACTCTTACTCGAACTTACAACACAACAAACAAAGACGAAAAAGATCTTATGGCGGAAGAGGCAAAGTCTAGAGAATTTTCAAAAAAGGCTGGTGCTGACCATGACAGTTGCTCTAGGCCAAGGAAAAGTCACGGGGATTTGTTGCCGATTAGCAAGTTCAGTTGCCGATCAGCAGAAGAACCTCTGTTAAAAAAAATAAAACTTGCTGTTATGGAACGGTCGTGCAACTCTTCTTCAGCTGAGGTTGGTGCTAATGAGGGAAAAGTGACAGATGAGAACAGATGCAATAGTCAGTCTCCTGTTCCCCAATTCAATGGCCGAAATATTAATGTTTTATCGTCATTTTGCTTTGGGGGTGACAAACCTGATGTCTTAAAAGATTTGCTACGCCACAAAACAGCTAATCAGATGCCAGATACAAAAATGTCTTCTATTGAAGAGGAAGTGACACAAATTGATAAAGTTGCAGATGATGTGCGACATCTTGACATGTCGATTTGCTCGCCAATTTCTGACTATGAGGAAGATGAGGATGTGGTGCTAGCCAATGACGGGCTGCCTTCTATGGCTAGGCCTCAGCTGCCTGTACCTGAAGAAAATCCGCCTCTTCCACCACCTCAGCAATGCATTCCTCCGCCACCACTTCCACCATGCCCGCCACCAGAAGAGGAACAAAATGCTGAAGTTATCCAGTCTATAAATAAATTGGAACCCTGCATTTCAGTGCATCAAAAAAAACGAAACTCACAAGACTATGGTAGTCAGTCCCATCAACAATCGCCCAATAAAGTGCCTTGTATTGCCCACTTCGAAAATCGCCATCCTTTATTGCCAGATCCACTCTCCTTGTCAGTGATGCCGCGTTTTCCTGTACCACCGCCACACTTTCAGTACACAAATACTTCATTTCAACCTCAGCTGATGCAATCTGTATTGGCAGATAACATTATGCCTCAAAGGTATGTCCACCCTCAGTCTCCAAGTACTATTCAAGAACTTCAGTTTCCAAGAGTAAACTGTGGTTTTCAAGTGTCTCCTCATGCTAATTTCAACAACCAATTGGCGCCACCGCAGCGCGGTCCATGGCCTGATCACCAGCCTCCACATCATACTAACCTCAACATCCAAATGACTCTACCTCAGTTTGGTCCATGGCTTGACCACCAACCTTCACCACATTCTAATTTCAACAACCCACTGGCTCCGCAACTGTTCGGTCCATGGCCTGACCACCAACCTTCACCACATGCACCACACTTTTCGCCAGCATTGCGATTCTCAAACTCTTCTGTGTCTCCACCAAGCCTTATTCCGCAAACTCAAGGGGCTTCAACAAAAAACAACGAAGAAGTGCATTTGGAAATGGAAAGGTGCCATGAAAGTTCAAACGCGACGAATGGATCAAATGCGTGTGATGTAGTTACGTGCAAGAACTCCTCGCCTCACAATCAAAGTCCTTGTGAACATTCCCCTGTTGCTGCACATCCCAGCTTGAGGTCCAACCCCGTGTGTGCTGGCAATGAAACTTTATTGCCCAAAGACAACAACCAGCCTGCAATTGCTGATTATCTGCCAGTCGTTATTGATGACTATGTTACAAAGATAAGAATGGCGGGGAATTGCCCTGGTCAGCTGCGAAGTCTTGGCGATTGTACAACAGCAATGGTTGACATACCATCAAACCCAAAGGCACGCATAAAAACATCATTTCCAGTGAATGCAGTTGATAAGAAAATTAGCTTACCAAGGTAATCTTTCAGTCTTAGCTCTGGAATGAATGACAATTCAAAATCATTTGCTTTGTAATTAATTTCATTTGTTACAGGGCAGCAAATCCTGGTAATAAAGAAGACTCAGTAATGTGTGGCTCTAAAAATGACAAGCAGATGAATAATATTGGTATGACTTCTTATGTTTATCTGAAATCTGAAAGATTTGTAGGAACTTGCTTTTCGTATCCAAAAATCATGCTACAAAAGCATTATAATTTAATGTGTACCATTTTAAATATAAAAGTGGAAATGATTTTTGGTCTTTGATATTTTGATTTTTAAAATCCGTTCTTTTTTGGACGAGGTGAAAATAGTTTGAAATTCGTCAATTGTCAATAGATTCACTTCGGGAGTACCTTAATCAGAGCAACCTTCACTGCCATTTTATTTGTACATGTACTGGCCTACTCTGCTTCCCAACACTTGGCGAATAACGGTCATGTGGTTATATATAAAATATCTATTTTAAATATCAACTGTCTAGCTGGTGCGCAGTGTTGGCAACAAAAATATTCTGACAATTGATTTTTTTTTGTAATTTTACATGCACGTAGTATTTTCTGATGACATTTGTACAAGCTTTTGGGGCTTGTGAGTGTATCTCTCCATCTTTATCAACATTTCAAATAATAAATTTTCGGCATTTTTTTTCAGTTAAAGTTCAAGAAAAGAAAATGTGTATGAAGAAGTTCAGAAACTTGTCATTGGATAACCAGATAAGGTATATGCAACAATTATGCACCATAAACGAAGAGACCTTGTCCAATTTCTCGGCATCAGTCCCTCCAACATTACTTCGTAGAATACCATCCACAAGTAAAGAGGCATGCAAGCAATTTGGCATGTTGCAAAACATATTGCATTTGAAAAACTCCATGCGATCACTACAGGATGAAAATAATGTGGAAGGCTAATGTGCGCAAAATGTTTTAATTAATGCCAAAGGCTGATGACAATAGTATGCTTTGATTGGGTAGCATTGTTGCTAAGTGATATCTAGTTTGTTCTGAACCATATTTAGTAATTCATGCGACATAATTCATACATTCACCACATGGCAAGATCATTTCAACAAACATTCTTCATGCTGTTAGCTGTGTTTACTAGCATCCCATATTAGTTAATGCATTTTTTCATGAAGTTGGCAGAAAGTTGCTCATGAGAAAGTTTTATTCCATTATTACAAACTTGGTTTGTCCCAACAATCTCTATCCAGAAGGCGTTTTGTTTTTAGTTTTTGCTACTGCAATATTATGCAAAAGGAATATTTACTAGTTATATTCTTTTACTACTTGTATAGCTTTCAAATGCATATGGGCATGATCATTTAATTTCATCTCTCATTTTCCTTCACGAATGCCTCATATGTCACTGATTAATTGAATGTTTAGTTTATCACATCAATTTTTATTTTTTATTCACTGAGCTATATAGTTTTATTGAGTAGGATGTTATCAATCTCATAAGACTTTGTTAGTTAAAGTATATTAATCAGATTGTATAGTTGAATGCAACATTCTGCAAAATTTTTATGCGTCGAAATCAAATGTTTTATAAGCTTATAAATGTTGAAAACCAAATAACTTTAATCTTATAAGAAGTCATCTGCTAACAAGGGCAGTGATCGAATAATGGTTAACTTCACCAGTCGGCCCTAGTGAAAATATTCAGAAATGATACAGTGAAACCTCTCTATGTTGGACACTTATGGTGATAGCGAATTGCATACCATATATCGTTTCACCACGAAAAATCACTTCAATGATTTGATATGTATGTATGCATAAATTAATAGCACAATTTTTAAAATTCAAACTTGTACAATTTGTGATAGGCATAAGCAGCAAGATGCAGTGCGAGTTTCAGGCAAGTGAAAAGTTAAGTGTGTGGATTTGCAGAATATCAGGGGAGTCAAGTGTTTTTTGAGATTTTACACTAGGAAAATTTCCGATTCAATTGTTTGATCTCAAGTACATTTTCTCCAACATGTAGAGGGTTCTATTCACATGGCAGAGGGAAAGGAGAAATAGCGATTTCAGCCTATATGGCAAATTTTTGTCCAATTTATGAGATATGGGGGTCCCACTTAGAAGGGCTAATGTCTCCATATTAATGTTATAATTCTATGGGCATATAGAATTGTCAGACTGGAGAGATTTTACTGTTCTGCTTGAAATTGAATACCACTGACTGCTACATTTTTAATATTTTGTAATTTAAAATAACATTACAGTTGTGCTCATGTGCATCCACAAAAAACATGCATAAGATTGATACATCATGTACAGTTTCCAAAGTCTTGCAACTTACAGCCATTTGAATTTAAAATATGCAAACTATGCAATTGTCTGGAGTTTGGAGTTTAGTGTGGTGGACCATGGAAAACATTGCCAAGTGTAGATCAGGTCATCAAGCGGTAGACCATTGCTAACACAAAAATTGCAGTCATCATTCTGACACAATTTGCAGAGCAAAAGCATTACAATTCCTATGAACAACCATTTATTTATGCAAAGAATGGGAAAGTTTGGCCAACCTTTGCAAGAGATCATGACAGGCTGTGGTAAAATGCAGTGCAACTTCGATTATCTGCCAGAGGCTGGAACCATGGGTCTGGTGGCTATTAGAATAGACGGATAACAGTAAGTTTATATGTACATAATGTACCTGTGCTAACATGTTTCTGGCATGTTCGCGAAACAGCCGGGCAGCAGAATTCCATGGATTTTCCACGGAAGTCGTTGCCTTTGAAGTGTTATAAAACTTTCCTGAAAGGTTCATAATCACCAAAGTTTTAACTGGCCGAGATGGGAAAGGGCTGAGATGGGTAGGGTCCTTTTCGGTAGATTGATGACGACGCCCTTTGGGGACGAAAACGCCACAAAAAAGGACTTTGCGCAGTTTTCAATCTGGAAAAAGTTATAGGTCGACAGGTTAGGACCTAAACTATGTATTTAGGTCCAAAGCGCATTCAAATCAACCATGAATTGGCTGAGATGTCTGCCAACAATGATCATAGCAATAGAATACATGGGCCGGCGCAGGTGGTCGAGTGATAGCGCACTGGCCTCTCGACTCAGCCATGCGGGTTTCCTCCCGGCCGAGCAGGAAAGCTTGGGCAGGTACTTTTCCCAGTGTGGCGGCTCTTTCGGACAGTAAACCAAGGTCCCGTGTGGATCTCCCTTGCTCTCTGCATTTTAAAGAGCCCGCAGGGGAGCGCAATCCCCCCTGTAGGTAAAATTTCTAGGTGGACATGACTGGTGGACGGTCTGCCCCTGGGGTTCGTGATAGGCCCTCGTGCGTGCAAATAAACTAACGTTACAAATCTTATAATCAACCAACCAACCCAGCTTTAGTTATAATAGCTAATGCTTCGTTCAATTGTCATGGTGACTACCAACTTGGAAAACCTAGAAACCCCACGAATGGCAGCTCATGTGCCAATGACATATGGTCTGACAGCCATGCACATTGCAACAATTTTTTAAGGAAAAAAGCTCGCAACCAACATTATAATTATATGTCCGAATGACTTAGTAACAAGAGCACGGTAATAACGAAAACTCAAAAATATAATTATTTTGCCAAGTGCAAAAAATTCGGGAATAATCCCGATAATAAATAAAAAGAGAAATAAAAATATGGTAACAAATCGCGAAAATAACCATAGAAATCGCGTTAATAATTTAAGAAATAAATAAGATTGACAAGGAATAATAAACAATCCAAGTGAGAACGCACACGTAACTTAAGAAATAAATAAACCACGCGAAAATTGATAAATATAAATTTTAAGGTAACAAAGGAAATGGCCGCCAGAAGAAACCAAAACAGACAAAATGGCCACCGTAAATTTTATAAGGACGCGAAGGGACCTTTTTATAATCTAGCCAAAGGGCTAAGACAAGGGGAAAAGACCAGACAGACGAATTATAAATGCCGCCAAAATATAGGGCACCATTCAGAAACCTCGTCATAAAAAGGGAAATGACGTAAGCAAAGAGTTAGCCAAGGCGAACAACCACCTTTGACCAAAATACGTCAGAAAACAGAAGGAGTTGACAAAAATCACAAACTAGCGAATCAAATCAATTTTAAAACTTGAATTCTCAGAAACCAAACCCTCTCCCTAGATAAGGAGGAGCAAAGGGTCGAGCAAGGTAGAATTAATTAAAATTCAGAGCAGACTCCAGGTGCAAGGTGACAAATTTTATGAAACGCCATAAAATCCAAGAAAACAAGAAAACATAGGAAAAGCCAGCAAAATCAAAAACTAGGTGTACGAAAACCATAAAACAATATAAGAAGGTGACAGAAAATTGGTCAATTGTCACGTTTTAACACCCCAAACCCAGATTTAATTGGAAATTGCTTCCAGCAATTTCTTGGTATCGAAAACTCCACCCATTTTTAATCAAAGGCTATTGGTCAAAGGCTAAAATTGCCAATTATTTCAAATAACCAATGAGCAAAAGTCAATGTTATTCCAAATGGTATAAATAAGATGCACACCAAGCATCAGAGCCCATTCTTCGATTTCTGATGTCATCTGAATAACTTTCCAAGTAACAGCCAGTTTTACCACCAAAAGACTTAGAAAAATTAACGCCTAAGAAAAAGACTTAGAATCCTCAATTTAGGAGGAATAATTCCTCAAAAGAAATTTTTTGGGAATTAGTGGGTCCAACCAACCAACCAACCAGAATCTTATAATCCACAACAAGTTTGAAAAAGAAAATCGTCGTCGCAGTCCAATTTCAACTAAAAATACGAATTTCGTCGTTGCTGTTGCAAATCAAGAAAAATCGTCGGCGCAGTCCAATTTCAACTGAAAAGTCAAATTTTGTCGTTGCTGTTGCAAATCAAGAAAAATCGTCGTCGCAGTCCAATTTCAACTGAAAATCCGAATTTCGTCGATGCTGTTGCAAATCAAGAAAAACCGTCGCAGTCCAATTTCAACTAAAATTCCGAATTTTGTTGTTGCTGTTGCAAATCAAGAATAATCGTCGTCGCAGTCCAATTTCAACGAATACGAACGAATCCAGAAAAAATAGTGCTCCGAAAAATTCGCAATTTAATTAACAAATTAAATTGTAAAGCAGAGTAAATCGCGAGTGCTCCGAAACAATTCTTCTTCTACCAAACATCAAGAAAACCACCTGAAGATCACAGTCACAGTAAGACCAAATCCACTACATAATTCTCGAGGCCCCACATTTAAAATTTTGTATCGTTACTTTGAATTAATTATCAAGGGAAGAATTTGGAAGATAAGCTAATCCTAACTAAAGAAACTTAACTTAAATAGAACTCAACAATTAATAACGCGTAAAGTAACTTTAAATAAAGATCCTTTAAATAAAAACTTAAAATTTTTAGTTTGCTAAAACAAAAACTTAACAATTAATTAACCCGCAAGTTAAAAGAATTATACAACTTACCTTTAAATCGTTAACAAAAATAAATAAACAAATATTCTAAAGAAAATAAAACATACAAACTTAACGATTAAAATACAAATATATATATACATGTATATACATACATATATATATATACTTACAGATATAAAATAAAGAATTCCCATAGAAACTAAAAGAAATCTTACCTTACTTGTCAAGAAAAAGTTAACACTGACCATTGAACTTCCAACTTCTTAATTAAGATTTGAAACATTCCTTACTTGATCCCTTACGCCTCGGAAAAAAGGAAAAGTGTATAAGAATTGTTGCGTCAAGAGACAAAGCTTAAAAATTTTCGGGAGAAATAGCCAATTTATAATTAAGACAATTCTGGATAAATCTCCTTAAAATTGAAAATCTCTAATTACACAATTAAAATAATTTAAGGAAAAACCCAACTACCCAAATAACTTCTCGCTAATAACCACCTAATAACGTTATAGCAGCCCAAATATAAGTATAACGGAAGGCTGCAGTTTCGACAAAAAATTCACATATTTATATAAATAAAAAATTTATTCCTTGGTCCCAATTAGCACAAAATTAACATGCTTTTGACGCGTGTTGAAGCATAAAAAGATATGTAAAATAACCATACGAACCATATAGACCCTTATAGGAACCTGGCCACACAACAAAAAATCGAGCCACAGACAATTGTAATTGTTTTAGCCATCAAAAGGGTAGTGTAAAGAGGTTTACACTAAAGGTAAAACGACATAGATTAGACTTCATCCCAAAACTAACAATTTGTTCAGATTGAAATGTTGACTTTAATAAGCATGAACAGGAAAAGTGAAGTTCAAAGATGTACATAAAGGAGAAAACTGTTCATCCCAAGATTAACAAATTGTTCGGATGGAAATGTTGACTTTAATAAACATAAACAGGAAAAGCAAAGTTCAATGATATGCATAAAAGAAAGGTTATCCTATCGCCACCACTGGATTGAAGAACCAATATGCAGTTAATGGATGGAATACGTTCTGGTAAACTGCATGGATGACTTCAATGGACCAGTTTCATCAAGTTGGTGTGCTTGTATACTGGTGATCAAGATCAGCACAGAAAAGCCTACCACAGCACCATTCAGAGATATTTACACCACATAATCAAAAATGGACAGGAGCTCTCAACTAGTAAGTATATTTAATTTGGGAAAAGGTTAAGAATGGATGTGCCTGATGCACAAGTTGTTGGTATGGAGTTCGAGCAGTTTGAGCCTATATGGGACTCACATTTCAACACGGTCATGAAATTAATGATTTAATGGGAAGTTCCCCTCCCACCACTGCCATGATAAAAAAATTGAAAAATTGT
>JAQGAF010004053.1:0-15454 GCA_034687865.1 Kryphioiulus occultus
TGCATATCCTTCCAAAAGCCTCCTGATGGTGTTGTCATCTGTATGCACCTCCCCCTGCTGATCGCGGAGACCAGCCCTGTACATTAAATTACACGTCCAAGATGAGGGAGGTAGGGATTAGAGGGTTGTTCAGTGTGGACTGAAATCACTGAAATTAAGTGGGATAAGGGAAGGGAGGTTAGTCGACTTTGACTGACATCGTTTATGTGCAACCCCTATTGCCCTATGCTGTCTTGACGGTTAAACTGCCTTATTTTTTTACATTTTTGAATCAATGAGACAAGTGTTAAATGCACGGTTTTTTTTTTCGTTGCAGGTACAAATTCGCTCCCCGGTCCAGTTATGTGACGTACGTGATTTGCACCGACGTTCGACCTTCGTCCCCGATCGCAGCAACGAGGACAATAGACGGGGGAGGGCAAAGGTGAAAGGTCACTCGGTTAGTCGACGTAAGAAGTTGAAACAACGCGCCAGTTGGGGCCCGTGGAGACGGAAGGGGAGCTGAGGAGCAGGAGGACGACGACGACAGGAGGGAGAGACAGATAAAACGAGCTTTTGGGACAGTCTCATTTCGTGTGTCGAGGGGGAACGTCACTCCTACTGTCCTACTGTCAACCGTGGAGCTGGCTGTCTAACCCTAAGCTCAAAAACACAAGCTCAGAAAGCCACTCATAATCAAACTGACCACGAAAGATGCCGTTGGCAGAGGTAAGACAAAGTCGTAAGAAAGAATGTGTTGCCTTCCTAAATTCCCCCAAAATTCAGCGTATTGGAAATGGGTCACTTCAGTTCGAATGACCCATCCCATTCCCAATGGCGATGACCAATTTGGATCACCTTGAACACGTGGTGCTGTGGCGCCAATATGCTATCACAGCTGTTTGGACAGCCTCAGGATTGGGCTAGTCGCCATCTTGGGGCCAGTAGGTGCATCATGGTGACTACCATCATGGAAAACTCAGGGAATTTTATATTCAAGCTGGAAAACTCGTGTAATTTTGAATTGAAACTTGGAATGTTTGAGTCTCTAAATTGTATTGTGTGATTTCCTTATACTGTAACTATGAGAAACCGACACAAAAATGATTGGCACGATAATCAGTTCTACCATTCCCATTAAAGTTTTTGTCTATAACCTCGTCATTGGTGATATAGTTTTATGAAAAATTATGCTTTAGAAAATTCTTTAAGAAATATTATCATAATATTTCTAATTGCATTATCAACGATTTGGTTTTTATAAAAAAAATACCCTCAAACATTCCTTTCACTATTATTAGTATTTCCAAAAAAAAACTTCGAGGAATATTTAGGAATACCATGTTCTTGACATTTTTCATGATTTTCATTTTCATATTTCTGAATATCTAAAATCCATTGTCTGGTATTGTTCAAAAATATATTATACTTAAAATCCATGATTGGGATACACGTACGGTAGGTAGGCCTACATGTGCATGCATGCACGCACGTTTGTTTGATGTTGACTAAAAATCTACCAATCGAGATCTACACAGTAGGTTAAAAAAATTCGCCTGCAGGTTTCCTTATTATCATCACAAAATATCTAAATAGCAATTCTCAGAAACATTATCTACCACTGTGGCGACATGATTATTGGCCAAAAACACGCCGTAGACGAAATTTTTTTCGGAAATACTGTAGGTGATATAAATGAAGAATTAAACTCTTAATTTTTATTTTGTGAATCAATGAAAAGAGTAAAATTCCACGACACTTTTATAAATTTCATGACTTTTCCATGACCCTGATGTAAATTTCATGACTTTTCCATGACCCTGGTGTAAATTTCATGACTTCCGTGACAGGTAGACACCCCGAAGAATAAGAACCTGACCCTGGAAAACTCAGGTTTTGCAGGTCTTTTCATTGATTATTTTGTGAATCAATGAAAAGACAAAAATTCCATGTCACTTTTATAAATTTCATGACTTTTCTACGACCCCCTGAAGAATTAGAACCTGACCCTGGGAAACTCGGGGAATTTGTTCGTTTTCGCAAACTGGTAGTCACCATGTAAATTTCATGATTTTTCCATGACCCTGGTGTAAATTTCATGATTTTTCCATGTCCCTGACTTGCTTTCTCAAATTTTGACGCTATTTGGCAATAGTGTAAGAGCCAAATGCGACGATGAAGTCATCACGGGGTGGGTGCTTCGGCCATTGGGCCAATAAATCAGACAAAGGAAAGCTGCTTCGCCTGTGCCTACGCAGGTGCCAGGTGAGTGGCATGCTTCAAGGTCAGGGCTGGGTTCACTTGCCAATAGGCGCTGCGAAAAAGGGGTAGCCAACTTCACTCCCAAGTGCGATCAACCTTCCCCAGTCTGGCCATAAAAATGGGGAAAGCTGCTATTTTCGTACGACCACCACGCCGTTTCGCAGCATTTGGGCAAAACAAAAAACAATGCAGGTCCCTAGGTCGCTACGTGACATCGTTGGTGGTAACGTTTCGTGCGAATATCTGTCACGATTGACACGCCGAAGACGACCTTCGTGACAGGTGGTCGTCGTACAGACGGCAAATAAGCCCTTAATTCAAATTGGAACGTTTGTGTGCTACGAAGCAGATGCATGCATCATGTCATTGCGGGGTGAATACAGTGCGTGAGGTCGTGACCTGCTTCAAGGTCAACGTAGTGAGCTTTGCATCAACGCTGTCCAAAATTCGAGTTGAAATTCCGTCATCCCTATACATGTACCTGCCATGCAAAAAATTACTTTGGCATTTTCTCTTTAAAATTTTTCTAATAATGGCTAAATTTTATTTTTTCCCCATCAAGATTAAGTCGTTAGCTAGGGATCGTTCTTTTTTTGTTGTTAAATAAAGTCCTCCGTTGATTTATAAAAAAAAATATCGCAAAAATTCAAAAGGTCATTCGCAGGTGAGGAAAATTGACCTTTTGCATTTTATAAATCATCGGAGAACTTTATCCAACTTAAAAAAGCAAACGATCGCTAGTGCACGACTTAATCATCATTGAG
Source organism: Kryphioiulus occultus (assembly GCA_034687865.1). Classification (NCBI taxonomy): domain Eukaryota; kingdom Metazoa; phylum Arthropoda; class Diplopoda; order Julida; family Julidae; genus Kryphioiulus; species Kryphioiulus occultus. Next base: position 3,006 of record JAQGAF010004053.1, read on the forward strand.
AAAAAATTAAATTTAGCCATTATTAGAAATTTTTTAAAGAGAAAATGTCAATTTTTTGCATGACAGGTATAGAGATGACGGAATTTCAACTCCCAATTCGTCGCCTAATTTCCATATAATTTCCATAATGCCTAAGGCGCCCCCTATAGGTTTGTCTAGAGTTCACTCGAGTCTCCAGATCTGCCTTAGGATGCGAATCCACGCACTGAATGAGACTCGTCTTCGCCATAATCGATTTTGCAACCAGAAATGGCAGTTTTTTCCTCGCCAGACCGCCGCCATTTTGTTTGTTGTGCCTAGGTAAGTAGGTCACATCTGATTAAATTTCCGATAAACGTTACGACGATAGACAGGCGCCGAAAATTACTCGTTTTTTGATCAAAAGGTGGGTCGATATCGAGAAACCTGCGTTAGCGACCGCCCTATGGGCGCCCCCCACGTGACCCGAAACCCCCCATGAGCGACCGCCGGAATTTCAGTCTCAACTGCAGCTGGAGTGCTTGACCACTGCTCGGGCAGGTATATTTTTGGACTGGGAGCAACCCGTCGTTTCAGAAACAGTAAATTACCAGCGTCTATATTAATCTCGCTTGCCAAAGGCAGGCCTTGAGCCGAAAATAGCGGAGGAAAAGTCAGATGAAGGCATGCTATTAATGCGATGGAATGCCAATATTTTAGCGCTTCTTCTGTCCATGCAACTGAAACTGCACAAAAGCCAAACTAGGAGTTGGCGTGCAGTGGCTGCGAAATGGGAAACTACTTCCGGTCTTGGGCCCGGAAGAAGCCGTGACGTCACGCGAGACGCTCAATAAAAATAGAAGGAATCCGATTCTGAGAATGCATTAGCGATTGATTACGTGTGGATAAGAAATACGATAGATATCCGGTATGTGGATGGCACACAGTAGCTTGTTTCTATTGGCAAATTTTGGAGACTTGTAATACGACTTCTTGTCCTTCGGGAACATACACTTAGGTGCAAAAAAATCGACTCACCTGCAAGAATCGAGTAAAAACTGTTTTTCTCAGAAACCAAATGTCGGATATAAAATCGGAAAAATGTGTTTTGTAGACAATTTATTCCTCTTTATAATTCGCCTAATTTGCATAAAAGCCTTATGCATAGTTGAGGCGCAAAATGTCGAACATAGAACAACCCAAATTTGAATTATTTGTGACATATGCATTCTCGTAACCCTGTGGCTATAAGCGTTTCTGTATGCAATTTGATTATCAGAGCTTAATGAACACACATCCAGACATATTGTTAATTAATGGTTTATCGATAAAATGACAACTATACCAGAAGTAGCCGCACAAGTTGTACACTATTCTCCGGAGAAACTCAGCAGAAATCCATTTCACACTAGGCGAATTATAAAGAGGAATAAATTGTCTACAAAACACATTTTTCCGATTTCAAATCCGACATTTGGTTTCTGAGAAAAACACATTTATACTAGATTCCTTCAGGTGAGTCGATTTGTTTGCACGCGAGTGTATTTACAATAAATACGAAAGACAATATACTGTATTTTTTAACAAGATCATGACTGACTAAAGATCCAATTAAGGCACTGCAAATTGAGATCATCAATAACGATGCCTGTTGACATTCAATTAAAATCCCACATGAACAAGCCAAAAAATGAGAGCAATAATCATTTTATGATTTCTATTTTGGAGGATTAATTTCAGTCTTATTTCTCGCAACCTGGTTTCTTCCAGTTCCACTAAATCCTGGTAACTTTCTCCCCTATGTGCTGATGGATTTCCAGCAGGCAAAAATGTATATAGTGGGATTAACGTTTATCCATGTTAAGCTATAAAGCCAGAAAACAGATGCGCAACACCCATTTTCAGCTTAGAAAACACGCGCAAAAACGATGGATAAATAATCCTCGATTTAAACCGTTAATGTTAAAAAAGGCCATGTTTAAACGCATATTACGTAGTGCTAGCAAAATCGGTTTTACTGCCAAAATTGCATCGATTTCAGGTCCTTATTTAGAGCTGCCTACACGAATCACTAAATCGGAATTCAACGTCATCGACTGAGTTAAATATAAATAAAGGGTGCCAAACCATATCGTTGTAAATGTCTGAAAATCAACGTTTCAGGATGGGAAAAACTTATTTTATAAATTCATTTTAGAGAAAAACTAGTAGGTTCAAACGTTGTACAACATTGAAGTTAAATTAAGAAAAACATGAGCACCTAGTGACAAATATTTGGATTGTTACAAATTTTTACAAAATGTTTCAAGGGCCACGATCTGAGCAGCTTAAAAGGTTGTATGTGCCAAATTTAAATTATTCAGGGTGTCTACTGGGTTTGGTATTGCAAATTTTATGACTTTTCCATGACTTCAAATTTTTCTCCATGCCTATTAGAATATGGGCCCGTTCAAGTTTCATGTCATCAATAAACAAATAAACAACTATTTTCAGAAACGTTACCTATCACTGTGGCGACATAATTATTGGCCAAAAACACGCCATAGGCGACATTTTTTGCTAATATAGGTTAAAAATGAAGAAATTAAACTCAAAATTTGATTTAGCGAATCAATGAAAACGCAAAAATTCCATGACGCTGTTGTAACTTTCATGACTTTTCCATGACCCTGATGTAAATTTCAAGACTTTTTCATTACTTGCATGACCTGAATCTCATTTCATGACTTTTCCATTACTTCCATGACTACGAAGACCGGTAAACAACCTGTTATTGAACCACCAATAAACGTGGATATCTGCTTTTTATTGCTGTACATCAGAATGTGCCCAGCTTCGCCATAGACACAATGAGAAAGTGGGCTTCTCCTAAAGGCTCCCAGGCTGGCAGTGATTGTCTGGTTGTTGGGGGCAGCTTTAGGTTTATGTGACCAATCAATTCATCCCTTCTATTGCAGGTGTAAAACAGCAAATACAGAGTATCAATTGGGACATTTTGGACTTTAGTCACTAACAACGTTATGGTTTGGCAAAATTTATGAACGACCCTCACCATCACAACTGCATTAAATTTGAAAGAAATCAGAATTAAACTGAAGCAACATAGTTGAAGATAAACTTTTTGAGATTAATGCGAAGCATCATTTGCATAGAAATTGTTTTGTAGGTGGGATTTGCATACCATGCAATTGTTACAACACTGAAATTCAATACGCATTTGACTTAACGAGTTCAAGTAGTGAAATATAACCGAACAACGGAAATTCATCACTGACATACACAGCAGTTGTATGATCCGTTTTGGGATTACTTTGTGCGTTGTTACCCATCATTACTAAAATTAGTGACATCGAGCTTATCACAGAAAAAAAAGTTTTCTACGAAGTAACTATGTACGTAAACTCCAACCAACATTGTATAAGTAGGAAGCGTGGGCTGGTTTCCTAAGTTTTTATGTAATGTGCCATGAGATTAAAACAAGGAGAAACTTGATGGAGATGAAAGGGCTGGATACGCTTCGCTAGAGCATACCATGTACGATCAAACTTTTGTCTATTTATTGATCGATTGGGGAGCAAATGGACGCAAACAGAAGCTGTATTTAAGAGAAATTTATCGTGCTTGAAATGACAGGAAACGTTTCATTACTTCCCGAAGACAAAATAATTTAATTCACCAACACCATATTAAATAAATGCAGATTTCTAATTTTTATTGAGAAATGTAATTGTCTACTTCGCATGAGTGCATTTTTAAACATCATTTTGCTTATGGACTAGCATCAAGTCGATTGATGTACTAACCCATTATACGTCCTAACAATGTGTACATTATTTTATTTCCCTCAACTTTCCCTGACTAATTCAGGTTTTAGAACAAATTCCCCTGACTTCCCTGACCACCCTGAACAGTAAAAATTCAAAATGTGACATGTGCCAATGTGAAGAAATCTACAGTTATTTATTTATTATACACGTAGAACAACAGCAGATAATCAAAAAATGCGTTATAATACGAAACAGCAAATTTTGGTCAGTTGTTTTAATTTTATAACCATTTTCTTCTACATACGAGTGTAATTGCTCGTCTCTTCATTGTGTTTTAACCAATAACTAGCCATGTAAAATGCAATATTGTTTGCTAAATTGCCTTAACTTTTTCAACATACAGTAAATCCATGTTTCCTGACCTCTCCAGAGGTTCCCAATTTCCCTGACAATTCCAGGTTTTCCAGAATTTCCAGACAGCCAGTCACCCTGGATAATGTCCGTCTACCAAGACTGTAGCCAAACAAATCATTGGACAACCTCACGATGTCCAATTCAGTCAATATATTTTCAGACTGAGAAAAGTGTATCCAGAATGAAATATAGCATGAATCCCAAAGGATCAACTTCTCAATGCACTTCACGCAATTAAAATCAGATATACTTAATTTGCGAAATAGATAAGGTGTTAGAAGAAAACTGGTCTAAATTACGATACTTTGGGGATAGTTTGAAGCCGATATTCCCGATTGAAAAAATTATGTTAACGTCATTAAACTACAAAATACACAGATTATAGGGCAGTAAAAGCATCCTAAATCGTTTGTGCGACCATAGATTAGTTTGAAGAGTGAAATACAATGTAATTGAATGCCATAGGGACCAAAATATATTCGGCAATTTGTCATGAATAGATCGGTCAAATTCACTTGAACTTGTTCAAACCACTTAAATTGCAAATGCTGGACTTGTTTGGTGAATGGTGGATGAAACCAAGTAAATGCCAGCAAAGTCCCATGAATTGATGCAATGCACCAGCTCTGCTACAGCTGGGTTTATCGTGATATATGATTTGTTTGCAGCTCGTTAACAATGGGAGAATCAATAACATGTTAAGTGCACACAGCTCTTAATTTCATTTATTCGAAGCTCGTAAGGCAATTATAGGCCAGGCATCCAGGATCAACATAGCGAATTAAGCCCAAAAAGTTCTGCAACTACAGGATGTCACAACGGAATTAGAGAAACGAGTAATTAATGACAGATTAAATGCAACCACTGAATAAAATTCACAATGTTTTACTTAGTCAATTAAGTAATCACATCGTAAATTCGAAGATAAAGTGTCTGTTCTGAATGCATTTTAATTCCACAATATTTTATTACGCAAAATTCAGTAATCCGTTTATATGGTCTTGTCGGAAAAGTGCAGTTAAAAACAGCTAGATGTGTGCTAAAGTAAAATTTAAATAAACAAATTTGGAAAATGTACAATTTTATTATCATGACTTCGGTATTAATTCACGTTGCTCAAATTTACAGGGTGATCATAAAGTCCGACCTCTCTTACTAGAACGTTTTTTAAATGATAAGTTACGAGGAACAAATTTTAGAAAAGGTTGGAAGACCTAAAGTTTTTATTTCATGTATTTTGCTTACAGGGAGTGCCAGTAAACGTAGAGTATCAAGATGCAAAAACACATATCAGTGTTAAGGGCAATTTCAAAAGAAAATTGAATTCACAGAGATTTCGATTCAAAATTGATTTCCAAACTAGAAACTCATTCAAGGGTGTTCTTATGAAGATGCCATTATCGAGTTTATCAACTACATCGCAACTTGCTGGCACTTTGTCAACCAAATACATAAAATAAAAAACTTGGAATGCTCAACCTTTGAACAAAATTTGTTCCTCGTAACTTAAGCATGCAGATTTTTAAGAATTTTTTGTAATGAGGATAGGGCTTTATGATTACCTTGTACATAATTTGCATATCGATCACCTACCAATATTTTTTGATAAGTTAATGCGTTTCCTGGCTTTATTTTAAAATACAGTTTCCACATCATATCGATTGGGTAGTTCTAATATTTGAGTGTATAAAAATGCAACAGCAGGCAGTAAATACGAAGATTTATCATTTCGATAAATTTCTTGTCATTGTTTCGTGCTATCTAACCATAGCTAAATTATTGCTGCCATTTCCAAAATGCGCATGAGAGCATAATAAGGCTGACAATGAACATGTTTGAGCTATAAGAGCTAGACTGAAATTCTTCTAGTTGTTATGAATAGGATAAATGGGGAACATTGATACAGCCTCAGAGTCTATTTCGAGGAACAATACGTCTTCATTGTTCCCTTTATCGAAAGGAAATCAACACTTTATTCTGGGCTAAGAATGCTGTCTACACTCACTAAATAAGCAAAACCAAGCGAGTAGAAATATGACAAATCACGTATGGTGTGAAGTGACATTCGTTTTCTGATGCCAGTACATTTGGTTGAGGAAACTAAAATGATGAAGAAATCAATAAAGTGTAGCTGAGCAGGCATTGAATGAATGCTTTTCAACTTTGATAATCTTTGGCACAGAATAGCGATTTTCTCACCCAAAATCTGCTTTTCTCATAGATGAATAGCTCGAATTTATTTCTGAAAGACTTATAGTTTTCAAAAGCAAACACATCAAAGGGAGTACGTATCATAATCGCTTTAAATACGTGAAATTAGCCAAACGTTGCATTTGGATGAACGGTTTAACACTATCATTTCTCATGGGAGGTAAGCACAAAATACTGCGCTATATCCCACATGGAAACGAAGTGCATTTTAAATGCATCGTGAAATACATTACGAATTGAAAAATATATTGCAAATGCATTGGTCGTTTTTATCGCAACACAAATGCATTTTACAAAGCATTATAAAATATACTGACTAGTTTATTTCACGATGTATTCGAAACTACTGTAAATAATTACAAACGTTAGGTGTGCTACATATAATTTAATGAAATTGATGTATTTTTGAATTTTAAACTTTATTTCATTGCCAGTTCTAATTTATTTATTGAATATTTTCAGCTGTTTTTTAATTTCAGAATAAATCACGAATAATCCATAAAGAGCAATCTAAATTGCGTAGCAAAATCTTTAAAGAAACTTAATCTCAAATGCTGAATATTAGGGGAAAATTAATGGCAGAATCGATTATAAGGCCATTTTTGTGTTGATTTATCAGATTATAACGAAAGAACATATAATATAATTTTGATATTGATAAATTCCGGGTGCATGGTGACTATAAAAATTCATGAAAATTAAATTCCCTAATTTTTCAAGGTTCATAATCAATTTGTCCAGGCTATATAGAAGTTGTAATATTTTATGTCCTACAATCAGATACTGATTTGGCTTTTAGATGACGTAAAACAAACATTTTAGGTCAACAGGAAAATTTCAGAAATATTAATATTAATTTGTATCTCAAGCAAAACGACCATTATCAGGTAATTGATATGTATAGTTGAAAAAACGAAATTTTAAATTGTATTTTTGCATTTAAATTGTATTGTATTCACATGTAATTTCGCGGTGCCAAGTTAAGATAGGTCTATAAGGTTAGCAATTTGGAGCAATATTTTTTCATTCATAATCCAATTCATAAGGTCGATTCTATCATCTGATAACAGAATTTTTAATCCATAATCCCTTTCCATACTGTGGAAAGGTGTTAAACAAAACACTGATATCCTCGTAAAAGGTCATCGAACCTGACCCTGCCCATGGCGAAACGCTACAGAAAGTTGACCATAAGTTCACCAAAGGTCCACACTGGCCAAGTAAGCCACAAAATAAATATATCCAAGCTGGACTTGGGGCAAAGCACGGATTAGCACTTTGCAAACTCCCACATCGTCATGTAGAGTTGGATTTCTTTTGGAAAACCACAAGTCTAAGGTTTACAAATAGCTCAGTAAATGTTGACTTATAACCAACCACACTAGTGTACGCTTTATTTATATGCTTAAAAGCTTATACTTTGGGCTATGACATCATTTTACATTATGGTGGTGCAAGCCCATATACTTTTAAATACATTTCACAAATATTTAAATAAGATCGTCTACTGCATTTATAAATACCAAAAAATTGAATGCATAGGCACATTAAATTTTACAAAGATTCACTGGTTAATATGAAATACTCATAAAAATCCAATGCAAATGGACTCTCAAGAATTATTTGCTTATTACTTTAATTCACATCTCAAATTATGTATTTGGATCGAGTCATGAATATAAAGACAAAACATTTGTAAATCAGGGTGTCTACTAATTTCTGAGAACGAAATAGTGGATTTCAGCTTGCTTTTCTAAACAAAATTGTATGGTGTAAAATTTGATATCAATGTTCAAGAGAACGTCGTAGGCGAAGTATTTTTAATTAAACAAAAAATAGATTTCAAGCGTATTTTAATGGAAACGATTTTTAAGACATAATGCATTATTTTTAAGATTCTTATAAATATTAGTCTTCAAAAAGCACCGTGGACGACTTACAAAAAAAGTATAAAAATAATCAAATTTCAGTTCGTTTTTCATGCAATTAAGGACCTGAATGGCGGGGAATTCCTCAGTTTTAAGCTGGATTTCTTGCGAATTCATTTGCAATGAATTTTTCACAAAAATCGTCATTTTTACCCAATTTTTCACATTTTTCCCACAAAGGTATAAATATTCACATTTTTTACTTTTTCACACAGGCCACATGTCTGCTTTAAGGTAATCGCAGTAGCCATAATTCTCAAGCTCGTTTTCGTCCATATTTCAGAAACCCAAATGCTCTTGGAGTCACACAGGGCCAGCACACATGTAAACGTTTAAATGTTTATGGGATAACACTTCGAACACATGCGGACCATAAAAAGATCCATCATGGCACATTTTAAATTTTTTAGTTTGTTTATGACCCCAGGCGTGATATCCGCATTCCCCATTACGAATTGCAAAATATATTACAAAAGCATTGATTGTTTTTATCGCAACACGAAATACATGTACATTTAGTAGGCTTAATGTAAACAAAAATGTATTTCACTAATGCTTTATAATGCGTCCGACAATGCATTATAAAATATATTGACTTGTGTATTTCACGATGTATTTGCAACTACTGTACATACATACAAAATTATGTGTGCAGCATTAAATTGAATGAAACTGAGGTATTTTTAATTTTAAACAATTTCATTTTGACATTTTACAATGCATGTTACATGAATATAAATTAAAATGCATTCAGAAATGCATTTTAAAATATATTTGTCAATGCAGTTTGAAACTAAATTTGTCTCAATCCACAGATATTTTAAAATGAATTTTCCACTGCACGTCTTATAATGCATTTCTAAATGCATTATCAATTCACGTACGTCGTTATTACATGTACATCATAGAGTAAATACGGTTTTGTGTAGCTTTATATACACAGCAAAATACATGTATAACTTGGAAGCCTGAAAACCGTTTGTCAAGTTTGGATGAATTAAGTTTAACACTAGACATACAGCTTCAGCTCATAGAAGCCCTTACGGCCATAGGAAACAACTATCTGTGTCTAAAATCCATGCACTGTGGTTTCAGTGGTAACGATTTGACGTCCCTGAAGAGAAGCCGTGCATATATTATGAAACCTCATTCACCAACTCGCCCTAGGGTTGTTCAAAAACCTGGCAGTGGACAACATTAAGTAAAGACAACGAGCAAATAAGCCAAAGTGTCAATTTCCAAGCTGAATTTAACGTAACTCAGCTTTTTCGCTTTCGATACACATTAGTTGTCTCATTTACAAAGGAAAACCATATGAAGTGTGATAAATCCTAACATTGAGAGGTTCAAGTACCACATGTTATGATAATGCATTGAGAAATGCATTATAAGACATGCATTTAGAAATGCATTTATAAGACATGCATTTAGAAATGCATTTATAAGACATGCATTTAGAAATGCATTTAGAAATGCATTTATAAGACATGCATTTAGAAATGCATTTATAAGACATGCATTTAGAAATGCATTATAAGACATGCATTGGAAAATAAATTTCAAAATATCTGTGAATAGAGACAAATTTAGTTTCAAATTGTATTGACAAATATATTTGAAAATGAATTTCCGAATGCATTTTAAAATGTGTTTATCATCATTAATTTTCTAATTGTACCGATCGCAAACAAGGTGACTCTAAACTTCGGTGTTTTTAAGCAGTTTGTAATACATTATGGAATGCATATTGCAATGTATGATGTGTTGGAGAATGTGCTGTGAAATGCTGCTGTTTACTAATGCACACTGCAACGTAGTTCGTGAGCATTAAAGAATATTTGTGAACTGCATAGTGCAATGAATTCTGTTTGTATTAAAGAATGCCCTTTACAATTTATATTCCATGCATTGTAAAATGTCAAAAGCCTTGCTATATTTCTTAATTTCAAGGTTTAAATAATCCGATTTCTGAATTTAAAAAAAAAACCATCTAAAATATTCAATAAATAAATTGGAACTGGCAATGAAATAAAGTTTAACATTCAAAAATACATCAGTTTCATTCAATTTCAATTCAATGCAGCACACTTAACTGTTATGTAGTGAAATGCATTTTTGTTTACATTACCCAACTTATTTCGGGTTGCGATAACGACGATCAATGCATTTGCAATACATTTTGAAAGTCGTAAAATACATTTGAAATGCATTTCCTTTCCATATGGGGTGATTGGGGACTTAAACTTACTCAAAAACGTTATTAAATTTATGTTGCTGCCCCTAATCGCCAAGCAATCACTGCCAGCATGCGAGCCCTTAGCAGAAGCCAACTTTTTTAAATGGCGGGGTAGGGCACATTCCGTATTACAGACCTAAACATTGCAGATATTCAAGGTAAAATTATAAAAATCACTAAAGCAAACTTTGCTAGCTAGAAATGAACGAAGGTTATTCACCGTTGAGCCAATTGGAACCGAGTCAGTGTGTTTTGAGAAAAAAAGTTTCAAAAGCTTTTCAATGTTTTCTGAGTTTTCTAAACTTGGATGTCAAAAATTCAACGTTAAAATGAAGGCAATCCCATACTCATTGTCAAATGAAAAAACACGATAACATGTTTTTATGAACGTTTATAGGACTGCAATAAGTTGTATGATACGTTTAGTGTTGCACAAATGGTGGCACTTAAAAAGTTTTGTAAAATGTCAAACAGTCCAAAAATTATTCATTAAGTGTTAGTTTTCTTATAGGCAAACTTCAATGTTGTTCGACGATTGAACCCGTTGTTTCTGCACTAAAATGTGCACTAACAATATTGTTCACTAAACTATTTAGTTTTTCCCTTCCTGAAAAGTTGATTTCCAGGCAATTACAACGTAAGTTTTGACAGTTTTTCCCTTCAAGCGATAGATTTTTTATTGCAATGATCAAAATAGGCATTTTAGGATTATTTTTTACTAACTTTGATTGATGAAGTTTGGACGTTGTAAGTGATTGGTTTTCTGATTTTTTTTCAAACTAAAAATCGAATGTCAAAAGGTTAAAACTGCGAGGTTTTTGAAAGACACACTGCCATACCATGTATTGTTAAACTAGCAATGACTTAAAAACTAAAAACTGTCAGTTTTTTATATTATTATATAAATTCTGCATTCTAGGATTAACAATTAAGCTGATCATACATGCATGCCCATCATCCATGCAACTTGACAACAGTGATTATGACTACCATTTCAAATGAGAAAAATTACGAAACCTAGCGACATCAACATGGTGTAGTAGTGGTAGGTGAAATCAATAAGCCCCAGTTTCCCAGATCATTTAATATTTACCAAGTCCTTAAAATTGCGCAGGAATCTCATGTATATTTAAATAGGCAATCCAGACTGATGAAACCTGCGTTCAGACAAGCAATACGCGGCCTTTTGTGAAAATCTCCGAAGCAAGGGTCACAGTTTGTCATGCTTCAAATCTCAAATTACAGTAGAACCTCTGTAAGTTGGCCACTCAAGGGACTGTCTCAAACTGGGCGACATAAGATGGTCAACATATACAACCAGGTTTGTACTGACAGATGATTTTAATTTCGTGTACTGTATGACCTTACATTTTACAGTAAACATTCATCATTCATGAGTAATCTTATTAAAATGTTCATAATACAGTACCAGTATTGCTAATGTGTGGCAAATTTATCCAGCATTTACACGTACTGTACAGTAGTACTGGAATTTTAACGTAGAAACAAAGTAATGTACAGTCCGAAATGAACTCATCTATCTCTATATAGACAGTTGCTGTTCAGGAGTGTTCAGTATACGTTTTGCAAGCTGATCAACATACAGAGAGTAAATTACTATTGTGTCATAGTCCAAGTGGTCAACATTTATGCGGTCAAGTTTATGCGGTGACTGCTCGCTCAGTTAAAATGTGATCAACATTCATGGTTCATACCAAAATTTGCAACTCAATTTCCTTGACTTTTCATGACCAAATCTGATTAATTTCCCTAATTTATCCAATAAAAAATGCCACATATAATATTAAAATTAACTTTATATGCAACACAACAATTACCTATATTTTTAGGATTTTTCTGTCAGGATCACTATCCAAATCTTCAATTGAATTTCCCTGACTTTTCCCGGTTTTCCAGACACTTTTTGGAAAGTTT